>JBBMEG010000022.1:2869547-2896200 GCA_037832605.1 Cyclanthera cordifolia | reverse complement strand
GTCCGCCTTCAGGGATATTTTCGTAAGAATTATAGCATTTATATAAATTTGGACTCTTTACATGGATAGTCAAAATTGCACAAATTGTATTTTAATCTGAGGAATCGTCTCTTTTAAAATTTAATAAGTGTTACCATTAATTAATTATGCTAAATTTAAAGGATTTTTATACGTGTAATGAGGATTTTTTTTGAATAAATTATAAATTTAGTCCGTTATATAAATTTTTATTTTTAACTTTTTGGAATAGTAACTAAAAAAAAATTAATTCATAAAAAAATTTTAAAATCTTTTTAAAAAATAAAATAATTGGACAACAATATGACTTTCTTTTTGAGGAAAAAACTTTCGTATAACAAGCTACGACCAAGCTAAAATACTCTTCTTTGTGAATAAGAGAAAACAACTTCCTCCCACCAAGAAGAAGCATCCTTCTCTTATTGAAATTCAACAAAATAACACCCATCACAAAATTCTAGAGGTTGCTAACAACTTTATTAAAATGTCTCTCAATATGCAAAAATGAGATTATACACATCCTAACAACCAAATCACAGTATCAGTAATATTATCATCCATTTCAGTGAGATTTTGAGAATCTTTTGAAATGTTATTTATAATATTGAGTGCATCATATTCAACCAAAAAAGGGGACAAACACCATCGCCCTTTCCCGATCGCATGACTTTTTTTAACAAATAAGTTACCGATATAGTACTCGAGGACTTAAAGTCTCCATTACAACAAGACCTAGACCAATGGGACAAACCTCTTAAAATAGAGCCGGCTTCAAAACCAATCTCGGGAAATGCCCTTCCAACCAACAAACGGCAAAATTAAGGATAAAGTTATAGCTAAAAAGGAATCGACTTGACTCAACACTTAAAACAAAACTGAGTTTTCGAAAATCCATTGAAGTTTGTAAACCTTTATCGACCAACATCGATCAACTTTTGAAGCTTTCCGTAAGATAACCCTATAATCATATGAACTGAGAAGCAAGACTCCATCAAAACTGATATAAAATTAAAAAGACCCAAAAGGGGTCTGAAAGCCAACTAAACACCATTCCAACAGCCTCCCTCTTTGTCCACAAGCTCCAAGCAAGACGCACTAACAAGAAAACATAAAGACCAACAACAAATCAACACCTAAACAGTAAATAAACCGATAAACAAAAATCTATAAAAAAATTTAAAAAAATAATGATAAAATAAAAACAAATAAGAAAGGACCAAATATCCATGAGGAACAGAAAGAGGAAAGTGATTGCTGTGAGCAAACTTGTAGAGCAAACCTCATAATCCGAATGGACAAAGGTTCATTTAGAAAACTATTTCAGTCAACAAAACTAGCTAAACCCGAAACGATTGTCTTCGTCCCCTCCGTCGCCGAAGATAGGGATCTACCAATCTTCTTCGTGCCAACATAGAAAAACTAAACTTTGTAGCAATGTTTTAAGACTCAGAATTCAAATAACATTAGAAAGTGTATGTTCACTCAAAAGTTTTGCTTTGCATTTTCAAGTTATCAAACCGTCTTAACGGGAATTGTAGTTCCTGCTTTTTCATCAACCTTTTCCAGCTCTGTGGATTCCTCCTCGACCGCCTCCGCCTCAGTAAATTCTTCATCAGGAAGTGCAGCAAGTCCAGATGCTGTCGCCTTCTTCTTCGCTTTCTTTTTGCGGTCCTGAGAGAAATACTGAAAAGAGTGTCAATATCAAAATGTTAACTTAAGAAGAATGTGGTCACAATGACGACTGTAGATAATTTCTTTCAATTTCTTTTCTGCTTCCTTCTGAGCTCGTAGCGAGGCTTTTGCAGCACTTTTTCTTGCATTTTCTTCATCCTTTCCATGGCTAGTTAAGCTTCTGCAATTTCCTCAGCTCTCTTCATTTCCTTCAATTTCACACGGTCAATTTCGAGTTCTTTAGGGAATTCCATAGACAATTTTTCTAAGCCAAGGATCTCCTCTTCTGCTTTATCCTCTTGCTCTAAGGGGCACGGGCATTACTAAATTGAACTCGTGATTTCATTTTCAGTATCCTATGTACTTTTAAAGACTTGATCTCTAATTGTTCTATAATTTAAATTAATTTAATCCAAATTATCATCTTAGTCTGTCAAACTAAGAAGACACAGTGGAGGTAGAAAAGAGATTGGTTATTATTCAGAGATTATCAAATTTATCCAACATATTTTCTAAGTCGGCAATTCCACTCGTTCATGAGTGATAGTTATGATTTAATATTCAACTAGCATCAACTCCCCTGCAGAGAAAAAATATAAGCATTGATACAGATGGATCCAACACACCCCATCGTCGTAGTTCTTCCTAAGTTGCTGAATGCTTCCGTGAGCTTTGCCTCTATTCTCAGTAACAAAAGTTAGCTCATCCTGCAAAGTTTTAATATCATTGTCTGTGGCCTTCATTCAATGCATCATCGAGTTGCTTTATATTGGCTCTAACTGTTTGTTGTTCATTCCTCACTCCATCCAAATCGCCACCGATAATCTGCATTAGCATGATTGGTAAGACCGTAAGACATTGTGCATTTATTGCATTACAGAAATTGTTTAGCAACACAGAATTGAATTCAACACAACACGACAGTTTCTAACCTTGACTTGATCTTGAAGGGCTTCTTTGTGTACCATTGTGAAGCTCTGCTCTCATAGCAGCGTTAGCAATAACTTTCTCTCTTGTCCCTTCAAGCTGTTTAATATCTCTTAAAATTTGCTTTTCCTCAGAAAGTGGAATGCTCTCATGTTGAATATGGTACTGTAGGGCTTGAATCTGCAGTCACCAACCCAAGTTAATGCCACACCAGAGGAAAGGACATCAGCAGTTCTGATATTTTCTAAGAATTCAAATTAAAACTTACAGTGGCGTTAAGCTCTTCCTCAGATGAACATAAACCACCATTGCGACCAACATTGTTTGCATTATGAAGCTTGCCAAGAGCTTGATAAAGAGGTCCAATTTCCTTAATTTTCTCATCAACAATCGATTTAAATTGCCGGTTGACATCTTTCAGAGCTTTCACTCGAGTAATCAACTCTGCTCGTTCCGCCTGAGGATGCAGTAGAATATTAATCGGGAGTTTTCAGATTCTAGGCATGCTTCACGGTTGTCTAATAAAAGGTAGCTGAAGGTGATTGCACACAGTTTACACAACTCAGAAGTAAATACCAAAGATTCAACGCAGAGGTAAACTATTCTTTGATTACAATTAGTCAATTACATCTAAAAATCATCAATTTCACCTTTTCATGCATGTGCATAGCTAGCTAGTATCTCTAACAATTCCAATGTGACATAACTCCAGACCCTTTCAAACTATTATCATCAATTTCATTGTATCCATCATCATGCATATTCAGCACCTCGTGAACAAAAGCCTTCTAAATGTGAATTATAAATTGTGCATAAGATTGAAAAGTTCTCAAATTTGAGCCATCAACCATTCCTTTACTAATTAGAGGCTTCTCTTGATTTCATGCTGTAACCAGATGATTTCCCTTCATATGCAACCATTTCATCACACATGGAAACAGAGGATAAACACCTTAAGGCAGAATCCATAAACAACAAGGAAATAAGAGACAGTTTTAGATCAAATGATGCTTAAAAATATAAGAAAATGATGGTTTTGGGTATTTAGAGAATAGTGATTTATATAAAGGTATTTAGAGAAGAGAGGAGAGGTTATTGGAAGAAGCAAAAAATAAGGAGAAGTCAATCAAGATCAAAACAGAGGTGAAATCAAATCTTGAGTTTGGTATACAAGAAGTGAAATCCAAAATGAGAAGGGAAGCGTTGAGGAAAAAGAAAAGTCAGAAGCTCAAAACTACTAAACGTAGTTCAAGTTGGATGAAGTCAAGAAGAGGAAAATACCTTGAAAGAGGGACGAAGAAGAAAATAAATATTCCGGCGACTAAGATGAAGTGGCGGCGATTTTAGGTAACCGAGAGGAGTAAGCGTCATAAACTGTCGTAGAAGAGAAAACGCCATAGACAGCTGAAGAGAAGAGAGCTCCGTAGACGTCCGGAGAAAAGCAAGCAGACGGAGAAAAGCAGTTTAGCCATGGAAAATGAACACCCGGGTTGAAGAAGAAGTCAGCGTTGTGTTTTGGGAGACAAAAATCGCGTGTTCGAACCTAACCACATGAAAATACAAAAGAAAATGGTGCGAAAAAGGATTAAAACTAGAAATTCCGAATTCAGAGAAACGTGAAAAGCAATAAGAGAGAGAGTCATTACCAGTAATGGAAGCAGGTAAATAAGAACAGGAACAGTAATGGGGATCCTGAATTCCGAATTTAGACAAAACCCAGAACGGAAAATTGAAGAAGAAATGGAACAGACCCAGATTTCGCCCTCAATTTGTAATCTCAAACCCAGTTCTCTCATCATCTTCGTTATCTTTATGTGAATTCCATAATATCCTGATGCTCTGTTTTGTTTTTAAAAAACAAAAGAACTTTGTGGATGTAAAATATCATTGATTATTGTCTTTTGATGCTTTACAACATACTGAGGACTAGACAAGTCAACAATCTCAGATGAAATCCTGCAAAGCAACGAAAAGATAAATAAGTACTGATACTATTTAATTTTATATTTTGGTGAGTATATGACATTTGAGCTCAAAAATATGAATATGAGCCTCTTGAACTCCATATTTATAAGTCAAAAAAAGTTTTGCACGCTTCATATTGCCAGTTGATTCTGATTATATCTATCCATTGATGCATACACGAGTCCATGAAGATCATTACAATAAGTAAGTTCGTATTATTTTTTCAAAAAAGAAAAACCAAAATGGTTTTTTTTTTTTTTTTTTTTTTTTTTTTTTAAAGAAAACAGGGCATCAACACATTATAGAATTCACACAAAGATAACGAAGATGATGACATTTATTTATTTTTATTATTATTTTATACTCATTTATCAATTTTTAGATATTTTATGTAGTCAAATTTTTTTTTTTTTAAGTCGAGGATCAAAATTAAACATTTAAAAGTCTAAGGACTAAACTTGAACAAATATGAAAGTTGAGGATTAAAATTAAACATTTAAAAGTCAAAAGACTAAAATGAAACAAACATAAAAGTTAAGAGATCAAAATGGTATTTTAACCTAAATTTTTTTATTTTGAAAACATCAAACATAATTAAATTGCAAACTACGTTTTAAAACTTCAAAATTATACACCTTATGTTTTTTTCTAATTATTATTATTAAAATTGTGATTTAGGCCATGATTGTTTTTTTTTTTTTTTTTTGTGAAAAATGAATGGTAAACTCTTATTCCTCACAAATTATTTGTTTGTATTTCTCTCAAAAATTAATTCATAAAATTTTAAAATATTAAAAAAAATTTGGTCAATAATATGAAATAACTTTCATATAACAAGTTACGACCATACTAAAACACTCTTCTTCGAGAATGAGAAAACAACTTCCTCCCACAACAAATTCTTTGAGAATAAGAGAAGAGATTATACATATCCTAATAGCTTATCACATATTTCAATGAGATCTTAAGAATTCTTCGAAATTGTATTTATAATATTAAATGCATCATATTCAATTAAGATGGGAAACATAGAACATATCCCCTTTTCTGATCGCATGACTTTTGTTAACAAATAAGTTACCGATTTTAATACTTGAGGACTTAAAGTCTCCATTACAACGAGACATAGACCAATGGGACAAACCTCTTAAAACAGAGTTGGCCAAAAAATCAATCTCCATTAATGCCCTTCCAACCAACAAACAGCAAAATTAATATAAAGTTAGCTAAAAAGAAATTGACATGAATCAACACCTTAATAAAACTAAGTTTCCAAAAAATCATTAAAAGGGTTTGTAAACCTTTGTCGAACCAGCTTGATCAACTTTTGAAGCTTTTTGTAAGATAGTCCTATAATTATATGATCTGATAAGCAGGACTCCACCAAAACTAATAAAGAATTAAAAAGACTCGAACAGGATCCGAGACCAACAAATCACCTATTCAAGCAGCCTCCCTCTTTGTCCACAAGCTCCAAGCTAGACCAAGAAAACATAAAAACCAACAACAATACCCAACAAATTTACACCTAAAAAGTAAATAACCCGATGTATAAAAATCCATAAAATTAAAAAATAAATAAGGACCCAAATACCCATCAAGAACAGAATGAGGAAGGTGACTACTATGAGCAAACTTGTAAAACAAACCTCATAATCGGAATGGACACGTTCGATTTGAATACTAGAGTCAGCAAAACCAGCTGAACCGACGGGTCAAAGCATGGAGACCCCAAACCGATCGTCATTGTCCCCCCGTCGCCAGAGGAAGGGGGGATCTACCAACCTTCTTCATGTCACCATAGAAAAACTAAACTTTGTAGCAATAAATGAGCTGAAAAATAAATTTTGAAACTCTGAATTTAAATAACATTAGATAGGGTATGTCCACTCAAAAGTTTTGCTTCGCATTTTCAAGTTATCAAACCCACCTAACAAAAAAAATTTGTACCATAAATTAATTATGAACAAACACCAAAAGAACAATATACCAGCAAAGTAACATTTCTTCTCCTGCATGTACACATTGCCTGAAGAAAAGTCAAAATGGGAACAAACCCATTCATTCAGCACAAAAGGCAAATTTGAGGCCCTCTAGATTATATCAGCAATAGAGATTGATCAAAGTCAAAATTTAGAAAATACATTAAAAGAACCAAAAACATGTTTCAACCTCAGTAAACACTGTGAACCTGACACTAAAATATGCCAACCATTATGAGTTGAGAGAGTCCATCCCCAAAAAGGATGAAATTTAACAGAAATAAACATAAATAAAAATACAAACTTATCCTCTAAGCCACTCACCATCAACAGAAAATTTGTCTTATCCATAACCTCTCCTCCTAACATCTCATCAACATAAGTAGTTTCACAGTTTTTAGAGAAGGTAGTAGTAGTAGTACCCAAGCAACAGAAGGATAAGAAGTAACACTCCACCAGCAGCAGGGGCAGTCCAAGCCCAGTAATCAGCCGCCTTCTTGCGCTTTCGAATGACTTTAGCAACTGAATCCACCCCTCTTTGCCTACCACGGCTCCTAATACTGGTCTGCTTTGGGACGTGTGTCTTAATGGGAATTGGAGCTTCTTCTTTTTCATCAACCTTTTCCAGCTCTGTGGATTCCTCCTCGACTGCCTCAGCCTCAGCAGATTCTTCATCTGGAAGTGCAGCAGGTCCAGATGCTGTCGCCTTCTTCTTCGCTTTCTTTTCGCGGTCCTGAGGAAAATATAGAAAAGTGTGTCAATAAAAAGATGCAATCTTAAGAAGAATGTGCTCACAAATGACGACTATAGATAATTTCCTTCAATTTCTTTTCTGCTTCCTTCTGAGCTCGTAGCGAGGCTTTTGCAGCAGCTTTTTCTTGCATTTTCTTCTTCCTTTCCATGGCTAGCTTAGCTTTCGCAATTTCCTCAGCTCTCTTCATTTCCTTCAATTTCACATGGTCAATTTCGGGTTCTTTAGGGATGTCCTTGGACAATTTTTCTAAGCCAAGGATCTCCTCTTCTGCTTTATCCTCTTGCTCTAAGGGGCGTTCAGGCTTTCCAGCTTTGTTTTTAACTTCTATATCAACTTTCTGTGCAGAAAGAGAATCAGATGGTACTGGTTTGGGTTCTTCCTTCGTTCGTTTGATGTTAGGTTTGGCTGCTGTCTCAATTTGAGGAGGTGCCGGTTCTGCGGGAGCAAGTATAGGCTTCTCATCAGGGTTCCTAATCCGACCATCCCTACTCATCTGGCGACCATCCAACGATGGAAGAATTCTTTTCTCATAGTCATCCCTGAAAGCTTTATCACCATTCCAGAGGGACATAAACTTCTCAACCTGATCAACAAAAGTTATGAAGTTGCAAAGTGAGTGGCATGAGAAATTGGGAAATAGACTAACAAATAATGTTCTTATTGAAGATATTAATAATAATAATTCAACAGACCTCATTACAAGCAAGCTCCTCGACTGCTTTGATGTCCTTCTTTGCAGCAAGGTCTCTAGCTTTGTTCAAGATTGATCGGCTTTGATAAAAGTAGGCATTCTAGAAACATAATAACATCCAACAAAAAACAAATTATCACTAAACCAGATGAATACGAAAAGAAGGTAACGCGAGCACACGTTAGACTTGAATTATATACTATGTTGTTTCAGTCATTAGCTGAATTTTTATTTATATATAAGAAATGAAAACATTTCTATTGATCAGATAAAAGTGTTACAAGATTTTGTGCCAGGTTCTTAAGAATAAATAGAAGAAACTTCATGTTCAGAATCTTATGATTAAATAGTTGAACTGTTAAAACATACAAAAACTCCAACCAGACTTTTTAAGATGCATCTAATAAAGAGATTGCAGGCACAGGCATAACCATATTGAACTAGTGATTTCAGTGTCCTACGTACTTCTAAAGACTTTGTCTGTAATCGTTATATAATTTAAATTAATTTAATCCAAATTATCTTCTCAGTCTGTCAAACTAAGAAGACACAGTGGAGGTAGAAAAGAGATTGGTTATTATTCATAGAAATTTATCCAACATATTTCCCAAGTCCGCAATTCCACTCGTTCATGAGTGATGGTCATGATTGAATATTCAATTATAGCTGTCTGAGCTAGCATCAACTCCCCTGCAGAGAAAAATATAAACATTGATACAGATGAAATAGGTAAAGATCAAATAATCCAACACACCCCATCGTCGCGGTTCTTCCTAAGTTGCTGAATGCTTTCATGAGCTTTGCCTCTCTTCTCTGTAACAGAAGTTAGCTCATCCTGCAAATTTTTAATATCATTGTCTATGGCCTTCAATGCATCATCGAGTTGCTTTATTTTGGCTCTAACTGTTTGTTGTTCCTTCCTCACTCCATCCAAATCGCCGCCGATAACCTGCATTAGCATGATTGGTAAGACTGTAAGACATTGTGCATTTATTGCATTACAGAAATCGTTTAGCAACACAGAATTGAATTCAACACGACAGTTTCTAACCTTGACTTGATCTTGAAGGGCTTCTTTGTGTACCATTGAACTCTGAAGCTTTGCTCTCATAGCAGCGTTAGCAATAACTTTCTCTCTTGTCCCTTCAAGCTGTTTAATATCTCTTAAAATTTGCTTTTCCTCAGAAAGTGGAATGCTCTCATGTTGAATATGGTACTGTAGGGCTTGAATCTGCAGTCACCAACCCAAGTAAATGCCACACCAGAGGAAAGGACATCAGAAGTTCTGATATTTTCTAAGAACTCAAATTAAAACTTACCGTGGCATTAAGCTCTTCCTCAGATGAACATAAACCACCATTGCGACCAGCATTGTTTGCGTTACGAAGCTTGCCAAGAGCTTGATTAAGAGGTTCAATCTCCTTAATTTTCTCATCAACAATCGATTTAAATTGCCGGTTGTCATCTTTCAGAGCTTTCACTTGAGTAATCAGCTCTGCTCGTTCTGCCTGTGGATGCAGTAGAATATTAACCATAAATTAATAAGGAACATGAAAGGTTTGACTAGTGATTCAAAGTCTTAATTTCCCAAAAAGATGTCGAGTTTTCAGATTCTATGTATGCTTCACAGTTGTCTAATAAAAGGTAGCTGAAGGTGATTGCACACGGTTTACACAACTCAGAAGTAAATATCAAATATTCAACGCAGAGGTAAACTATTCTTTGTATATAATTGCATCAAAAAATCATCAATTTCACCTTTTCATTCATGTGTATAGCTAGTAAGTATCTCTAACAATTCCAATGTGACATAACTCCAGACCCTTCCAAATTATTATCATCAATTTCATTGTATCCATCTCATGCATATTCAGCACCTCATGGACAAAATCCTTCTAAATGTGAATTATAAATTGTGCATAAGATAGAAAAGTTCGCAAATTTGAGCCATTGACCATTCCTCTAACTAATTAGAGGCTTCTTCTTTTGATTTCATGCTGTAACCAGATGATTTCCCTTCACATGCAATCATTTCATTACACATGGAAACATAGGAGAAACACCTTAAGGTGATGCCTCCCAAAAGCAGAATCCATAAACAACAAGGAAATAAGAGACTGTTTTAGATCTAATGATGCTTAAAAATATAAGAAAAATATCCATTTCAAGCTCCAATTTTCTATATACTGAACTCTTTTACTTACCCTTTTCGCTTTGAGTGCTTCGGTGATTTGAAACCGAGCTTGACTCCTCTTCTGTATCTCTTTATCCGCCAAATCGATCTTCGCCTTGATATTCGGATCATCATACCCCCGATGCCTTATGAAGTAGAATGTATAAATTTGCTTCGGTGCAGGCCATTCATCAGCAGCATCTTTAGGAATGTTAGTGACTGAAGAATCATCTGATTCTTTAACAGGCTCATCTTCATGAGAACCAAACTTTATGGGCACATTCTTCTCAGGGAAGTGATCCAAATCTCCATTTTCCTTGCTTTTCAAAACAGAATCAACCGTTACAGGTACCGAATCCATCGGTCCCTCGACCATCTCGAATCCAACAACCTCAACGCCCATAGCTCCCAACAGCAGGGAACTAAGAGATCCTGGAGCAACAAGGCAAATACAATTTAACCTAGAATTCAGTCATTGAAACTCAAAACACCCATTTAATTAAAAACAAAAGAACATCCAAATATCAACAATCCATCGATCAGGACATGATCTAAAAGGAAATTTCAGTTTCAAAACAGCAGATCTCTCAAATAATAATGCTAAAACCAATATCCAAACCTAAATAACCCATGTATATTCTCCTCAGATTCAGCAATTACAGATGAAAGCAAGACAACACAGAAAAGGGATTGATTAAACAAGAGGGAAAATGAGATGAAATA
This sequence comes from Cyclanthera cordifolia, assembly GCA_037832605.1. NCBI lineage: Eukaryota > Viridiplantae > Streptophyta > Magnoliopsida > Cucurbitales > Cucurbitaceae > Cyclanthera > Cyclanthera cordifolia. The sequence continues at coordinate 2,885,296 of JBBMEG010000022.1, read as the reverse complement.
ACACAACACAAGCAGATGGAGAAAGATCGAACCTAATCACATGAAAATACAAAAGAAAATGGAGTGAAAAACGAAAACTATAATTCCCAATTCAGAGAAACGTGAAAAGCAATAAGAGAAAAAGTCATTACCAGTAATGGAAGCAGGTAAATAAGAACAGGATCAGGAATACGACCCTTTTTAAAGAGAGGGGGATCTTGAATTCCGAATTTAGACAAGACCCAGAACGGAAAATTGAAGAAGAAATGGGTCAGACCCAGATCTCGCCCTCGATTTGCAATCTCAACCCAGTTCGCTCTCTCTCTCTCTCTCTTCAAAATGGAGAAATGAGAACTCAGAAAAAATGGAGTGCGCTATTTTTCTCAGGGGTAGGTGTTTGTTTGGATTTTATGGGATTTTCGATTTCTTTTTCTTGTTCTTTTTCTTTTTTTTTTTACTTTCCTTTTTTTTTTTCCTTCTATTGGGGCGAGACAAATTTAGAACGAAATGATAAATCCAGTGCCAAATCTTTTGTCTTTTATGGAAATTTTATCAAATCGTTCTCTTTTTTTTTCTTTTTTTTGAACGTTCTTGATTCTCAAAATCGGTTATCAAATATATTAAAATTAAGAATAAATTAAAATTTAATTGTATATGATTTGATAAAAATTAGAATTTCATATTTATGATTTTAAAATCTCTAAGTTATTGTTGAATCTACACATAAATAATTTTCTTCAAACTAAATTGTGAGTGTTTTCTATGAAATGAACAAAATAATAGAACAAGAATATACTGATTTTCTTCTCTTTTTGGTCGAACAAAAATTGATTATGGCATTCAATTATTTAACAAAAAAAAATAATAATAACTTTTGATGAATAACGAAAACAAAAATGTATGATGTCAAATTTTAATATGCCAAAATTTTAAAGTGAAGGACTTTAATCAAAAAAAAAACTAATAAATGTGAAGATTTCATCTGAGTATTCATGAAAAAGTGAAACTAATGAAATTTAATAATTGTCCAAATATTTTACCATCTTTTTTAAATTGCCAAAATAAAATAGTAATTGCCAAATATTCTATGTTTACTGTACAGTGAAAGATTAGAAAATCAAATCTCTCTAACACATGCCTACACATACACATACACATACACATACATATATATATTTATTTATATATATATTTATTTTTTTTATTTTTTATTTTTTTTAATAAACCACTTTTTATTTTAGACTTACAGAATAAGTGAATGTTAATGCATCACTAATACTGATTGAGTTTCTAACTTTGACAGTTCAGCTACTCACTTTGATTTCTTTTTTTAAAATATGGATATTAAAATATTAATTAAAGTAAGCTTTACAATTAAGTGTATTTAACAAATAAGTAAAGGGAAGTCAAAGTTGAGAGAGGTTAAAAAAATTTTGAGAAAATAAGAGAGCTCAAAATATCTTAAAGGTCATTGATAAGCTGATTTCGTTGTTTAAAATAAATCTTGTTCAAACATCACTGTCACGAGTTCAATCTTAAAAATAGATATTTATAATTTTCTTCCCAAATTTATACTAACAAAAGAAAGAAAAGTGTTGTTTGTGAAATTTGTCTTTATTTTAAGTTCACATCCAATTAATTGTAATTAAAATTAGTTTTAAATTTATTATAAACATAAAACGGCATTGATTAAAATGGTTGAAAATACAATCATTTATATGAAAAATGATTGGATCAAAATAATATTTCGATAATAATTAATCTCACACATATGAATTAGTTTTAGTTGTGAATGCATTAATTAAAAATAAAAGGAAAAAGAAAGTGGGGGCAAAGGGGGCGCGTGGCTGCACTGCGAGAAAATATCTGAGGTGTTTAAAGATAGAGCCACTGCAATTCTGCAATGACGTTTATACCCTTACCTTGTTTTTTTTATCTGTCCATATTTCTGTCTTCTTCAGTGACTCAATTGTATTTCCCACGTGTTAACACGAGGGTTTTTATTGTCCTAAACAAAGACACGTTGACAAATGATAAGTCAACATCCACCATTTTACTCATTTACCCTCAGAATTTTCCATGGGTTTGCGGGAAGCGTTGGAAAATTCGCCTTCTAGATTTTTTTTTTTTTTTTTTTTTTTTTTTCGTTTAAATACTGTTTGGATACAATAATTTTGGTTTTGGTTGAATTGTTGATTTACTTTTATTCATTTATTTATTTTCTTATTTTCTCAAATATGCATATTGCTTCCAGACCTAAAACATCGTTAAATTATCGTATTGCTCATAATATTTGGAGTTTTTTATTCTTTTTCATTTTTAAAAGTTTAAATTTTATCGTAAACATTTCGAGGTATAATTTTTATTAGTTTTTAAAATTTTAAATTTATTTAATTTTGATTGATATATTTCAAATTTATTTCATTTAATAATTCATAATTTAAAACAAATTATCAATTTTTTCACGATATATTTAAAAACACGTTCAAGAATTTTATTTATTAAATAATATTATTGAACTAATATTAACTTCAAAATTAACGTGGGCCAATTTTATAATTTATTTAAAGTTTAGATATCAAATCGAATATTTTGGAGTTAAAAAAATTAAAAGTGAATAAATTGAAAAGTTTGCCTATTATTTTTCCAATTAAAATAAAATATATTTCAAGTTAAAATAATATTTTAACTTGAAATATGTTGATCAGTTTTCCTACTTTGTTGAGATATGGTCAATTTGTTTAGATTCTTCTTTTCTTTTTTTTCTTCATAATTTTAAAATGGCACGTCACAATTAAATTTCATTATTTTTAACCTGTCTGAAATACGGCCTAAAAGCCCAATAAGAACAAGCCCACTAGAATTGGTAAAAGCTAGACCCAAAGCAAGATTGGGCTAGGCCCGCAATGGCGGGCTGTTTGATCAAAGCTCAAAATCCATAGTTGAACGAGCCTACCTATCGAGTTAGCCAACCCAAACAAGTTCGGTTCAATTTTCCATTTTTTTTTCAATAAATAGTTTGTTTATTTTATTTTTTAAAATTTTGGGTTTATTTTTAATTTGATTATCAAGGTTTTTTCTTTTTTATTAAAAAATTTTACTAACCGAATTTTTTTTTTTATAAATATCATAATATTTACACTGTCTTTTATTGGATATTTTATATTTAATTTTTTTTTCCATCAAACTTAAATATTAATTTTTTTTTTTTTTTTTGTCGAGTATTACACTAATGATGTCTAAGCATTGACTTGATCAATGGCATTCGCTTACGAATTGTGAATGACATGAATTTTTTTCAGGTTTTTATTAAATTGTAAGACTAATTATATTTTTTTAAATCATAGAATCTAAATTTTATATTTTTTCAAATTATAAAGATTAAAATATAGATTTTTAAATCATGAGATTAAACTTTAATTATTTTTTTTTTTTGACAAAAAATAATAATAATAAAAAATAAACTAAATAAAATAAATATAACAATAAATTTTGTATTTTAAAAACAATTAAAATAATATAAATTAACTCTTGTCCCACGAAAATAGGACAACGAAAATAAAAAATAAATAAATAATGCTAGGGAAAGTAGCCGTTGTCTTGGTCAAGATCCCTAAGGAAGAAGGCTACACCATAACAGAAATGGCCTAAACCCAATTCTCTCTTCTTTTTCCCCTGCTCACAAATTCCGCTTTCTTTCTCAACATTTAAAAAAAAAAAAAAAAAAAAAAAAAAAAAAAAAAAAAAAAATCCCAATCTGACTTTCACTTTCTGTTGCTCAGTCCAAAATCTCAACTATGATTTATTATTATTATTTTTAAATAAATATTATTTCTTCTTCTCTGGACGTGCGTAGTGCAACCCCATGTCGATTTCTTCTTCTTATTTTTCCTCCTACCATTCTTCTTCATTTCTATCAATTATGATTCTCTTCTGGGTTTGAATCAGAGTTTTGCTCTTAATTTCGTCACACTGCTGCAGCTGTTTCTGGGTATTGTTGGGTTATTTTTTGTTTGTTCTTATTTGTAATGCATTACGTGCTCTGTTTTTTTTTTTATTTGTTGGGTTCTGATCATGGAAATGTTTTGAGTTTATTTTGGGATTTGGGAGTCTGTGTTTGTTTTAGAATTTGATTTCCTTATCTGGGTCGTGCTTGTTTTTTTTTTGCCTTCTCATTCTATTAATGTATTATATGAATAATCCACTGCTTATTTTAGACTGTACAGATTAGGGTTCGTTACTGCTTCATTGATTTGGGCTCCTAGTTCTTTTCTTTTTTTTTTCTTCTTTTTTTTTTTTTTTTTTGCTTGTGAGGATTTGGACTAGCTTGCGTGTGACAATATGACTTAAGGTCGAGCTCTACAATATTTGAATATCAATAAAATCCGTAGCAGTTGGAATTAATTCCTATGCAAGTGTTCTAACATATTTCGAACCTATAAGCTTTTGGGTTTTTTTTTTCCAACTACTTGGCTAATCGGAGTGGTTGAGTTCCTAGAATTTCGAAGATAGAGATTGATCAATTCAGTCTCATTGTTCTCAAATATTGCTCTGTTTCGTTATTTGTGTTCATCAGATGAAAAACTATGTTTCATAACAGATATCTATTTCAGCAATTTCTTTTTGTTCATTTGTCTGTTTTCTTCTTGTGAAGTCTGAATGTGAACTATTTCTTTGATTAGAGGGTGTTGATTGGAGTTTCAAAAGCTCAAGTAGATGAGAATTTAATCTGCAAGAACTTATGTTAAGATTTTGCAATGGGGCATCTCAACTTAGAGAAGAAATGGCTATTTCCTCTTGTGATAAGCTCTGTGATATGTATATTCCTCCTTGCCACTTCCTTCAACATGAGTCTTATCTCTTCACTCCACACAATCAATTCAATCTTCTCAATGTTCCCATCTCAATTCCCCACAAACCAAACTAACTCGATATCGTTTGCCGAGAGGAAAGTTGGGAAATGGCCAGCACCGAATCCCGGTCATGGGATCCCTCGGTTTGCTTATCTGGTTTCGGGGTCGAAAGGCGACTTGGAGAAACTATGGAGAACTCTGAAAGCATTGTACCATCCATTGAATCAATATGTTGTTCATTTGGACTTGGAGTCTCCTCCAGAGGAGAGGTTGGAGCTTGGTTTAAGACTGGCAAATGAGTCCATTTTTGCTGAGATTGGGAATGTTTTCATGATCACCAAAGCAAATATGGTTACTTACAAAGGACCAACAATGGTGGCCAATACTCTCCATGCTTGTGCTATTCTTCTCAAGAGGAGCAATGATTGGGATTGGTTTATCAACCTCAGCGCCTCAGATTATCCTCTCATCACTCAAGATGGTCAGTCCTATTTGCATCATTTATACTCTAATTTTGTCAACACAACCTGATCGAATTTCTTGCTTATGAATCTTGTTGACCACTCGAGTTTCGGACGTGAACAAAGATGACCCTGGTTGAATACTGTTGAATTATGCAAATTACCAATCAACCCAAAAGCTTAAGCTTTATGGGTTGGAGTAAATTTAATTAAATCAACCTCATTCTCTGATACCACGTTGAATTATGTAAACTATCGATCAACCCAAAAGCTTAAGCTTTCAGGTTAGGGCAAATTTTAATTATATCAACTAACACTCCCCTCACTCAAGCCTTTACAAGTGAAATTTAATGTTAAATGTGAAGGAAACGACTTAGTAGGGTCTTGAACTCAGAACCTCTGGCTCAACATTAGATTGAGAAGTGCTTCCCTCGTTCTCGTTCAACAAACGAGGTTGGAGGATTACAAACATATAACTTAACAATGCTGAATCCCTGATTTGTCTATTTCCTTTCCTTTTCTTGCTTTGGTGTGATTTTAACAAGGGAGAATTTTGGTGCTACTTACAGATCTTCTTCATACATTCACACCACTAGATAGAACACTGAACTTCATTGAACACTCAAGCAAGCTAGGATGGAAATCGTGAGTGCTGATTTCTCTCTCTCTCTCTCTTTTCTCTGTACTAAAGACTGAAATAAGTCAATATGTTTGAATTTCTGTTGCAGGACTAGACGAGGAAAGCCATTGATGATAGACCCTGGATTATACAAAACAACCAAATCAGATATCTTTTGGGTCAATCCACAAAGAGATCTGCCCACAGCCTTCAAGTTATTCACTGGTTTGTGATGGGATAACGTTGGTTTATAAATTAAATTTACTCCAAACTCACTAGTTTAATCTTTTGGATTGGTTGGTGCTTTAAACATAATTCACATGGTATGGTATTAAAGAAGGAAGTTATGCGTTTTAAACTCTAGGAAGACGTATCATTTCCAATTAATATTGATTTTTATTTGATGGGCATTCTCAGTTTGACAAGCCTACAAGCGAAGAGAAATGTTGATGATATAACTAAATATACCCAAGAGGATGTTTGGATTGAGATTTAAGAGTATTTAAAATTAGTATTTCGAATGGTGATTTATTTCGAATATTTAGAAGTAATGATTGCAGTCAGAAACTTGTTTGAATGTCGTTTTTAAGAGTATTTAGAATGATGATTTATTTTGAGTATTTAGAAGTAATGATTAATAATGATTGCAGTCAAAAATTTGTTTGGGTGTAGTTTTTAAGAGTATTTAGAATGACGATTTATTTTGAGTATTTAAAATAATAGTTGTAGTAAAAAACTCGTTTGGGTTTTTTTTTTTTTTTTTGAGTATTTAGTAGATACTAGTTTGGAAATTTCAATCCAAACATCTCCGATCTACCCATAAAAAATTTTGGGATTGGTAGTTTTACATGATTCAAAAGATAACTATTGGTTGTTATAATTAAATTTACCTCAATCCCTCATATTTAGTTTTTGGGTTGATTGGTAGTTGTTTAACATAAATCAACAAGATATCAGAGCAAGATATCTTAAGTTCGAGTCTCCCCAATTAATATTAAATTTTCTAAGCTAACGAGTGAAGAAGAGTGCCTCAACCCATCAACTTAAGTTTTTAGATTGATCGGTGGGTTAACATAATTCTATACATTCTAATCGAACTAAACTTGGATACTCAAAAAACAGAAACGTTATGAAACAAGCTCTTATTAATTATTTTTTTTACCTTCAGGATCAGCATGGATGGTTCTATCTCGTTCATTTGTAGAGTATCTCATTTGGGGTTGGGACAATCTTCCAAGAACACTTCTAATGTACTACACAAACTTTGTTTCCTCCCCAGAAGGCTACTTCCACACAGTGATCTGCAATGAGCCTGAGTTTGCAAAAACTGCAGTTAACCATGACTTGCATTACATCTCGTGGGACGTGCCACCAAAGCAGCATCCTCACACCCTCACCATGAACGACACCGAGAAGATGGTAGCCAGTGGCGCGGCCTTCGCTCGGAAGTTTCGGTTAGACAACCCTGTGTTGGACAAGATTGATGAGGAGCTACTGGGACGTGATGATAGAGGTAGTTTCACCCCTGGTGGGTGGTGCTCTGGGAAGCCTAAATGCTCAAAAGTTGGAAACCCTTTGAAGATCAAACCCGGGCCGGGAGCTAAGAGGCTTCGCCGCCTTGTAACCAGGCTAACTTTGGCTGCTAAAGTAGGTAAAGATCAGTGTAAATAGAGACATATAGCTAGAAGGGTTATTTGACTCCAAGTAGACATAAAAAGTTTGGAATTCTTTTTCCTTTCCCCCATGTCATGTCACCTATGATTAGTGAATCATAGTTCCTTATTCTTGGTTTTCTTGTTTCTCAAAAGAGAAACAAATGTTCCTCTTTTTTGTGTGTTTTATTCTATTTTTTTGTGTAAAGAAACATAAATAAACATGTTTCACAGTTCAAAAATGAATGATGAAAAGGTCATCAATGAAGTCCATGTTCTAAATCATACTTATGCTCTGGTTTGCCCACACCTTGTTGTTCTCTCTCTCTCTCTCTCTCACTCACCTATGTTCATCTCAAGGTTCGAATCAAAAAGACAACAAGAGATTTTACAATTACGTTTAACTCGTAGGTCTTGAATCTAAGTCCTTCTAGCCACAACTAACGAGGACGCCTTTAGATAATATATATATATATCTTTGAATGTTATGTGCCTTTTTCAAGTAGAAAACTGAAATGTACTCTTAAATAATGGGATTTTTTTATAAATCAAATCAGCCTCTATTCATGTTTCGATCTACATCTAAAGTTGAGCTTGTGAATGTGGATCAAATTTTGTACCCATGATTCTACTCTTAATTCTTATTAATAATTAAAGAATTATATATTAAATACCAAATATTTAATAGTTGGTATGGCTATCTTAGACACCACATATGTAATAGTTGGCATGGTTATCTAAAATACCACATATTTAATAGTTGGCATGTGGTCTTAAATTAAATTGAACAATCAAATTGATTAAGAGATCATTGGATTTAAATATTTATATATATAGCCTATTTGATGCTTCCCCCATGTTTGTTGAAAATAAAGCACTCACCGATCATTATATAAAATAATGCATAAGATCAATCAAGAAGTTATTTGCCTTTTTTAAGTGTGATGTAATTCAGTACTCAAAAAAAAAAAAAAAAAACATTATTCATATGTGATACTATACTGATTTTTAATAAATGTAAGTTATAGATTTGAATCTCCTAATTTTAAATGTTGAATTAAAAAAAAAAAAAAAATCCTACGAAATTAAAAGATTTTTTTAGTTAAGCAACAATTGAAACAACTGGCTTCTTTCTAATTAATTGATTAAGAAAATTTGAACATATAACTTTATTGTTACAAGATTGTAAGTGATACTATCGAAGTTACGCTTCTAACCAAATACTTTTTAATTCAACACAAATAAAAATTAAAAATAGAATCTTCAACTTCATAAAACGTAATTACTATGAGTGTACATGGTCCAGGTTTGGTTGGGTTATAGGGTTTTGTAGGACCAACCCAAAATTTCGGGTGGGTCAATCCTCTAACTCATCCAACCCTATGCACTAGAGCAACCCAACCCAACTCAACTCTATATTTTCGGTTTGGGTTGGATTCTCGGGTTATGTTATTCTCTCTTATCTTATATAAAACAACTTTATACATACCTCATAAATATGTAAACAAATAAATAAAAGTTGAATAATACTTTGAATAATACCCTACTTGAACTAGATTGCATATTTTGTTAATGCATGTTATTTATCAATATGCTAAAAAACCCAACCGAAATAGAAGTATAACACAACCCACACCATTTAGGTTGGATAGTCCGAGTTACTCGAGTTGTCGGATTTTTTTTTTGTACACTTTGAGTAATTAATATATTATCCACCAAGTTCTATTAAAATTCCCGTTAAAGAATAATTAGTTTCTAACTAATTTTTGAAGACTAAATTAATATATATTTCTAAATTGTGAGATGTGAAATATAATTCAGGCATAATGTCTAGCCCTAAAACAATGTAATAAAATAAATCCATTTAAATAATAATAATTATTATTATTATAGAAATGACAACATCAAAGCAACAGATCCCTAGAGCAAATATATCCCTAGAGATTAGCAGAGTATCTCTCGAGATGAGCACACAGCCAAAAAAGAAAGACTAATGAAGTATCATACATGTCAAGTATTAAAGAGCAAATCTATGTTTTGTTTTGTTTTTTTTTTTATATCTTATTTGAACTAGTTTATGAACAACTCGACTATTTCTACAAGAGAAACTATCTCATCCTCCAATATTTAATTATCAAGGATACTCGTAAGAAATTAATTTAAATTAATTTCTAGCTATCATGACTACTGACTTTTTGAACTATTCAAAACTTTCTAGATCACTAAACCAATGGTTGAGTCTACTTAACTAATCAAGATGAATAGAGAAGAATATTTTTGGAATAAAGAGTATCAAATCAAAATCAAATACAGATTGGAATTTAAATCTTGTATCAACTGTCATTAACTAAACAAATTCAGAGCTTGCATACCACTTTTGTTGAGAAGCATTATTTAACATTCTCAAAAAAGGGGGAGAGGAAGAGATTGAAACCAAAAGAAGGCTAAGAGATATGCAAAACTGCCATATACTGAATTCCTTTGAATGATTCTGCATTCAATTTATACACCAATAGGATATCCCCCCTCCCCTATCTCTCTTAAAGGTTTTGAATTTCTATCTACAAACTTGAACAAGACCAATCTTTGCGAAACAAAAGCCCCCAACCACTATGATTTAATGCCAAATTATTCATATTTAACCTTTGCACTTCTTGGGTATACATCATATTTTAATTTCGTTTTCCAGCAAAGGTGCGTGTACCTTATTTTTAAGACATTGCTCCTTTCTAAACCATTTCCAAAATTTTGATATGCCCAGTTGAGTTTGCAGCTACTAATGAAGACGATTGGCCTCGCCAACAAACCGAAGAGATAAATTGCGCGGAGTCGTCCATTTCGTGGCTGGAAAGAGGATCCATTTGAAACTTGTATGACAATGCTGGCATTGGAAAGGCTTTGTGGTAGATAAAAACCTAATCCAGAGAATGAAGAAACATATTCCAGGAGCTAATGAGAATAATGGATCAAAAACAGCAATTGAAGTTCAGATACAGTGATAACACATTTAGTTGTATTTGTTCTCTTTGAATGAAGAAGAGAAATCAAAATGCATTTTTGTGTGTGCTTATGGAGAGTTCTTGCAGCACAATTCAATTTCACGCTTACCAACTTTAAAGTTTGTCCAATCAAGAAAGGAGAGAGAGAGATTGCTTGGATGTAGTTTTGAGTAATAACAACGAGGAGGAGGGGAGGCGGCTTGCTCCCTGGGAATTCCCGAGTTTGAAATTAACAAATGAACTTAATTGTAAGATCTTTTCTATCTCCCGAGTCCAGGCCTTGAGATGAGTGCCGGTGCCCTAGTTATATAGTGAGGCGAAGCCCTGATTCTCGGTTATAAAAAATGATACTAATCTGGAAGAAAATTATGCAATAAAGATTGAACCCGTTAGGATTGGGCCTAGAGGAAATAGAATTATCCTAGGGGTATATGAGCAAAATAGATAGAGGATTTGTTAGGGATTTTAGTAATAAATAGAGAAATTGGGTAAAGGGAGAGGTAGGCATATTTTAAATGTTCTCATTAGGCACAAAAGATGATTATCTAGAGAAAAATGAAGGTTTGAGGACCAAATCCTATTCAAATTTGTGTTATCTTGTATTTGTTTCTTTTTTTCTCGTAATACAATCCGGATCCTATTAGAATCATTGATGAAAACAAGGGATGTGATTGTAGTGGTATTAACTAAATTTGCAGGTAATAGTTAATCTTAATTGACAAAAAATGGATCTAAAACTAACCTCATTTGTTTCTGAACCTGTAGCAATGTAACCATCAGACACTGATAGTCCCACAAAGTTCTGCCAAGAAAAATGTAAATAAGACATCAGCTATTCATCAACTTGAATCATTTTTGGAGGTAAAGAATTTTTATGCCAAATGAAAAGAAGTTCTCAGTCAGAGTGAACCAAACCCACAATCATATAGACTTGGATAAAAATGGAAGACTATGGTCCTCTAATTGCAAGGTGGCTATTTTCAATTATACATAACCTTTTGGACCTTTTTTTAATAAAAGATAATTTCATTAATGAATAAAACAAATGAGAAAACTTTAAGCACTCATAGATGAGTACAATTCATAGTTCTGAAAGGAAATGCTATGAAGACCTATAGGGTGAAAAAAGACACCACTAAAAACAAAAGAAAGTACAATAGCCTAAAAAGGTGTTTGTTTGCAATATTGTGGAGAGATTATTTTGAGTGATTAAAAATAAGGGATTATTTTGCGTTAGAAATTTTAGTTTTCGTAATAGCTCGTCTGGTTGATGGTTTTGGTAGAAGTGTTGCAATTAATAACTTATTTAGTTGATAGTTTTTGTAGAAGGTTGCAGATAATAACTCATTTGGATTGAATTAGAAATGAATAATTATTTTGAGTGGTTATAAATGAATGACTAAAAATGAATGATTAGAAATTAATGAATATAAATGAATGACTAAAAATGAATGATTAGAAATTAATGAATATAAATGAAAAGTTAGAAATAAATGATTAGAAATGGGTGGTTTGACTTAGAAATGAGTGATTAAAAATGAGCAATTATTTTGAGTGATTAGAAATAAGTGATTATTTCGAGTGTTGTTTGGATGCATTTGTTATATTAACACGAAAGAAGCATCCTCTTAAAGAACCCTCAAACTAGTTTCCTTTCCAACCAAAAATTATTCAGGATCTTTTATAGAAAGAATATCTTTACCAAAACCTGAAATCATGAATCAAGGCTTCTGAAGATCCAAATCTAACGATGTCATTTATCACCAGTATTTTCTCCATCAAATACTTAGTGATTGTTTTATCATAGTTTTAGATAAACAAGACACAGCAATTCATCAAAATCAAGAGATACGGGCTTCAGTGTGTGTAACAAGGTTGTTTTATCATAGTGAGCATTAAAGTGCAAATTCTTCCCACTACATTCTTTTTCCTAGCTATTGGTGAAGTAAATTTTCTTTAGTTTAGTTGGTGGAGGTAAAGACTAAGGATGGTATGATTACAATAAAATCAAAGTTCCACAGATAAAATTTCTCCACACGAAGGAAAAACTGTGTAAAACTGATTGACAAGGTACCTTGACATTCATGTGGCCTGTGAAGGACTGGACTGGAGAATCAATAACCCGGGATGCACACACAGACAAATCCCAGAGCTTCAAGGTGTTATCGGTAGATGCAGAAACAAGAGTGCTTGAGTCTATATACTTAACATAACTCACAGTTTTGTTATGTCCAGTGAAGGTGCACAAAGGAACTCTTATATTCCGCATGTCATAGTAATAAATTTTGTGATCAGCCGAACCAAACGCAAGGGAACGACCAGAATCCACCGGAAACTGTACACAGCAGACATTGGCTTTTGTTCTGATTGTGCCGATACTTATACCCTGCAGTAGCAACCCAAGTAAGGAACAAATTATCAAATATTCGAGATCTATATTCTTAGCATGCAATTAGATTACTGTAGTACGTTTAGACTCAAAGCTGATATCCACCAAGTGCAAAAATAGAATTGCCTGATTGATACTCCAGAGCTTAACTGAACCATCATCACTCCCACTAGCCAAAATTGTTGGATCTGCAGATGAGAAGTCAATGGACCATACGCGCCTCGCATGCTCTCCCATTTCAGTGACTACTTGACTTCTTGTAACATCCCACACCTAAACACATCATGTTATAATATGACCACCAAATAATAGACTCTCAAAGGTTGATAAAAATCATGGCATCAGGTACCTGCACTACGCCCTCAAAATTACTTGAAGCAATTTGACTTTTGATGTAACGGTTCCAACAAACACTGCTTAGTTTCGACCTGCTAGCCATTTCAACAACAGGGTAATGAATATCACGGTCTTCATTCACGATTGAGTCATATCCAAACACTTTAATTTTCCTATTAACACCAGCCGTGGCAAAAAATTCTCCATCGCGATCAAAACTGAGAGAACATACTAGGTTGGAGGAATTCAATAGATCTCCTTGTTTCAAGTCTGCCTTGACTTTTAACTTGCTAAAGGATAGATACTTGCACAAACCCTCTAGGAATGGACTTATCCAGCCACCTTGTCTATTATCATTGCAACTCTCTTTTGAAGCCAAATTGTTAGCTGAACTTCTTTCAGTCAAAACTACAGACCCTCTACCATCGCTACTTATTGATGAGTGTTTAACAAACTGCCTCCCTGATAGCTTGTTTACTCTACCTCTCATCAAAAGATAGGCCAACTCCAATTTTTTGAAGTTCTTCATTAACCGAGAACTCTTAAAAAGTACACCTTGTTCTTCTTCATTGCCTGAGCTCAACTTCTCACAATCATTGAGATTATCACCACATGCTTCTAAATTGTGGTTCAAATTACCAGGCCTAAATCGTTTCCTCGATCCCAAGCCAGCAGAATCAGTATTTTCGACAGGAGTCATTGAAGGGAGATTTAAAGCCATATGATTGTTCTTCTCTAGATCTGGGCATGAGTCGCATGACCTACTCTTCTTGAAATTATTTTGGTGCCTCGTAACTTGTTCAATATCACTGCACAGAAATGAAATAGTATCTTGCAACTTATGAGCAGCTTCCTGCTTTCTTTTTTGCATAAGCAAAAGGAATTCTAGCAGTAACTCCTGCTCTTCAATTCTTTTCCTAAGCTCGATTGCTGCTTCACGTTCTTCAAGGTCATCTCTTGGTTCATTGAGAAATTCACTCTGCAGTAACTCGCTGTAAAAGAAGAGAAGCACGATAAATGTGTCTTCTAGATAGACCATAGGTGCATTACTAAGAGTCGGCATCATTTGCTAAAAACAATTACATTTCCAAACAAGATGTGATAAATAAGATAGCAATCCAAGATAGGAATATAATCCTGGAATACAGATGCTCGAATTAGCACATTACCATAGGCTAAATTGAAATCCTGCCAAAGATGCTTTCATCATGTTAAACAGACATAAGATAACTACAATAAGTGATTCAGATCCAAAGTTTCCCTTAGACTATTTCCGAGGATTTCTCCACCACCACGTCCATCAACATCAAACATACTAGTCAGATAGGCATCGACTCCAATTATCAGAATACTCTCTCACTCTCACTTACTCGCGTTAATTTTACTATAATACGACAACCTATATGAATGTGAAACCAAATCCAATTACTTTTTGCGTGGTGTCCTTCATGGAAAATCCAATGTCTTCGTGGAATTCCCCTCAAAAGAGTAGGACTCTTAGAAGAAAAAAAAAATGCAGACAGCAATCTCCTTTGCTTACTCTTTTTTTTTTAAATACCTTTGACTTATTTGAATGTAAGAAATGATCACACGTTTGAAGGGAATGATAACATTTTCTACTCCATTTAGGATAAACAGCTCTCTAATTCTAGATGGTCTGACTTGGAAGATGGATTCTGAAATAACATATAATTTTAAGTTAATGTCAATCGTAGAGTTCTTTGGTAATACCCAAGAATTAATCTCTCCAGTCCTCACCACAAATGGTTTTTTGCAATTCTCCTTAGAAATAGTAATTCGGTTCCTTCTTCATAAAATATAGTTTATATCGAAGGAAAAAAAACACAGAAACAAAAATAAAATGATGACATCTAAATTCATTTAATTGTGAACTTTTTGTTTCAACCATGGATGCAACTGTACTCTTATCATATTAATATAATCCAAGCTGGAACATGATCTGATTAAATTCAGCATTCTTATTCCTGACCCCCAAACATTGGTAAAAGATTTTTATATGAAAACAGGAAGAAAAAAAATAACGTAACAGTATTCATGAGATTATTTGAACAAATGCCAATTAATTTATTTAACAAATTAATGATTTGATTGAAAGAAATGATTCCAGAAAAAAATGACCACAAACGTTGAAACTTATTATTCCTTCCAACTCAATGATTTCTATAGAAAAAATGATTGCATCCCATTCAGTACAAACTGGGCTTTTAAGAAAAGTAAATGAGAGGAAAGGAAGAATGAATCCCAAAAGGCACTAGCCACCTAAGAAGCACGGACAAGGACACGAGATAGAGACACGACACGATACAGACACGTAGACACGTCATTATTTTAAAATGTAGGACACGGACACGTCGATGACACGCTATTTATTATAATTTTATATGATATACTATTCAAATATAAAATCCAAAATACTAAAAATAATTTACTAACTATGAAA
>JBBMEG010000022.1:2849495-2865381 GCA_037832605.1 Cyclanthera cordifolia | reverse complement strand
CACATGTTTCAATTATATATTTTTACAAAATAAATGACAATGTTCGCATAATATTTGAATGTTTGAATTTGTATAAAAATATTTATGAAGGTAAATGATCATAATAAATTGATCTTATTACGTTTTAATAATTTATATTACTCAAAACTTGTTTGTAATAAGATATTAACTACATTAAAATTTTACTAAATCTAAATGTCATATCAAAATAAGTCCTAACAATTTAATTTAAACTATAATGGTTCAAGTAGATGAATTATGTTGATGCCAACATATGATTTATAGATCAATTTGTTGACTTTATATCGGAAACAAGCACATGTGAAACAATAAACGCTAGGCACATGTTTGGTGTGAGTCACGTGGCTTATGATTCTTACGTCAAATGTGAATGAAGATTTGGTGGAGTATTGAAGAATAGCTAAAAGCTCGCCTTTTATGATTTTGCTTATGATTTTTATATTAAAAGCCACGAGAAAAATCTATCAATCTCCTTGGATTCTCTAAATCGCGGGCGATAACCACAAGATTCTCTGGAGAGATCTCAAGAACTTTGAGCCCTTAGGATTTTGCGGATCCAGCTGTCGAACAAGTGAGGGCCATACCAGGTAGGTTAGTCTGTAATTTGATGGCTCAAATTAACCAAGTCCCATAGAGGTCTGAGTGGGCAAGAATTTAGGAGGGAATAGGGCATGGGAGGAAGGGTGCCCAATTGAGCCCACAATAATGAGTCGGGATGTACGTCGAGGGTACCTAACCCTTGAGGGTTCAAATTAGGAAATGTCTGATCCACGTGGGCCTAAGTCGGGAAATGATCGACCCATCAAGGGCCCAAGTCGGGTGCCCCCGAGACTCTCTTAAACCCTTCTCGGGTGTTTTATAGCATTTTCGGACTAACTATGTCTCGTGATTCCTTTGCCTCGCAAGAAACTATATAATAACATTTAATATTAGCAATTAATATTTGTTGAAATATGGAGACAAAATGGAAGGACAACAAAAATGCAAAAGCTATCAACACACAAGCAAGTAGGGGACATATATGATTCTGCCTTTCTTTGTTTTTACATTGGAATTCAAATTCAAGTGAGGACTATCCTTTTGTTTTTATTTTAGTTAATTATTACCGAAGAAGAATTTTAAATTCACGACATTTTAATAATTGAATATATATATATATATATATATATATATGATTACAAAATCATTAGTTCGATATTTTGTATAAATCACTAATTCAAATGTTCGCATTCTAATAGTGTGTTGAAAAAAACTATATTTTAATTCAAACACAATAATCAATAATTTCTTTTATTGTGGTATAATGTAAGTCCTACTTTGTGGCATTTTTCACGTTCCGAATTAAATTAAAGGGAAATCTAAATTAATAAAATAATCGATATGAAAATCAACTTCATCAATGGATAAATTGCGTAGATAATAAAACTTTGAACTGAATAATATTGAAACAAAACGTTAAGAATTGGTTGGATTTTGGAGTTAGATCCCATAAGATAAAAGAGAAAAAAGTGGAAGAGTGAAAGAAAGAGTACGAACAAATGAACGAGAAAAATAAGTGATTTAAATGTATGAATCACTTGGTTAAGATGATGTTTTTGGGAGAAGATATTGTAAAAACTTGGTTTAAGGCTTAGTGTTTATGAGTTTTTTTTTTAATTAATACAAATTGTGATAGAGAGTCCACGCAAATCCTATGTAGAGGGTAACACTTCTCATAGCCAAATACTGATTTTATGAGATGAGAGGTTAATTTTACATTAATATTATTTTTAATTGCAGTCAGTACTAGACAAACCATTTTAGTGTATGTGTGGCATTATTTGGTGCAATGGAATTTTTGTTTCAACAATATTAAAATAAAAACAAAAACAAAAACAAAATGTAGTGAGAGGCTTCCTCAAGAGGTGATTGAATTTAGAGGAAATGAAGACGATGAGTTCAACTATTTATTTATTTTTTTGCAAAATTAGCAAATATACTTATAAAATTTAAAATTTTTATCAACACCCCTGAACTTTGAAAAGTTTCACAAATGCTCTTAAACTTTACGAAGTGTTTCAAAAAATTGTCACTCTGGTCAAATTTTGGTTTCAAAAATGTTTATTATAAACTTTAAAAAGGTTAAAAAATATTCTTGGATATTAAAACTTTTAAATGATTTGCATAGTTAATATTTTTTATAAATAATATTTAAAAAATTTGTTTCAAATACCATTATTTAATTGTAATTTTTTTTCTTTGTACTTTTAATTGTGAGTTTGTTAATATTAGTCATTTAATTGAATAATTAGTCTGATATTAAAAGTAATTTTTTGATATATTTGTCCTATGGTTGTTGTTTATCATATATTATATATATATATATATATATATATGAGTTTTTTTTTCTTTTACTTGTGTAAATTTTTGATTTGGTGAATTACCCGTCCAACTATGTTTGAGTAATAAATTTGATTGTCTTAGTTTGGATTGTCGAGTTATATGAACACTTATAATAAAAAGTCATTTAATGGTAACTTAAATTAGCTAATATTTTCCGTCTAGTTGTGCAATTAGTTATAATGTGTTTTAAATTTTCACGTTTAATATATATTAACAATGGATAAAAGTAAAATTCAAATCTTTAAATAAATTACGACCGCCAAAGACATATTTATTCAAACTTGTTGATATTTTTAAATCAAAACGTAATAGTGAAGATGTTTTTAGTAGTTTTTAAAACTAAGGATATTTTAAACCAAACTTTAATCATTTTTATCTAAATTTAACAACAAATATATTTTATAAACATTTAGCAAAGTTTATTTTGAAACTTTTCCATGTGTAGAGGCAATATTGACAAAAATTTCAAAGTTTTTTGGTATATTAGATAATTCAGTATTGTATTAATAAATCATAACATCTCACACACTTCTCATCGGTTTCTTCTCAATTTCTCTCCAATATCTAATCAAACTTCAAAGCAAACTTTATATCAAAATTAATATAAAATAAACACATTATCTCGTAAACACAAATATCAAAAAGGTCTTGATAATCTGCCTTTTCAAGATATCAAAACAAGTATTTCATATTTTCAATTTCTTCTTGTTTCTTCACCTCTCTTCCTCTCCTCGGGACAAATGTGTTCGTAAGAAGAAGAAGGAGAAAATTATGAGAAGAATGATAATAAAAAAAATACGAAGGAGAATGATTATTTGTGTTTGAATAAAATAATTAGGATAGAAAATATGTAAATAGTCCACACAAAATGTAATTCTCCCCCAACATGGTTATATAATTTCCATTTATTCATAAATGATTGTGGCATTTATAATACCAATTATTTTCTATAGCAGTTTTCAATCATCTTATGAAAAACCAAAGTTGCATTAAGGAAATTAATCCACCTACTAACTTTTTAATCTAGAAGATTTTCATTAATTTTTGAAAATTTTTAATTTTATCCATATTTTAAAAGATCGTTAATGAGGATTGAAATATGAGCGAATTGATCGAGTTTATCATTCGAATGACTAATTGAAAACTATCTGCTAAATGACTGATTGTTGAGTGAAGTAAATTAATATCAACCAAATTGATTGAAACTATCATTTTCAAGCAATGACATTTTACTCGTTTTACATAAACCACTCATTTTTCTGTTATATTAGAAATATTTTTAGAAATTTTGTTATACATCAAATTTGTAGTTTTTTTTTTTTTTTTGTTATATATATTTTTATTTATTATATTATATTTATTTTATTTGAAATAGAGATTGGAATAATAATAACAATAATAAATAGAGATTGCAAATTTTTAATGTTTGAAATAGCAGCATTTCGATTCAGAAATGGTCACATTCAGAGATTAAAAAAAAAAAAATCAAAAAAGAAAAGGAAATTATCAACATTTTTTTTTTAATTAAGTTTAATTTATTGAACATAAATGCCATTATTCTACCCTGGTTGGGTACGTAATGGAATTCGTGGCCGAATTACCCGTTTTGGAAATGTCCGTCGTTGTTCATAGCCTCCGGCAAGGAAAAACACAATAGTCGGCCGGTGGAATTCCCGATTTGATTGGCTTTCGATTCAACTTCTCTTCCAGGTAAGTTCGATTGGTTTCGATTTCGGAGTTTGCACTGATCTGTTACGTGTATTAAGTTTTGCGGTTTTTTTTCGTGGATTTGAATTTTGATCTGGATTTGGGGATAAGATGAAGTTTGTTTCTCTGGCTTCGTTCTTGAATGTGTAGGCTTCAACTAGTTGCCGCTTCAATCGTTTTGTGGAAGGAATAGTGGGTTTAAGAGTTGAGTTTCTTCGTTGAGGGTGGTTTTGTGATGAGTCCGTTAGCAGTTTTTGTGTAGGATTTTTATTCATGATTGTAGGTGCAAGTGTTGGCCTTATGCGAATGGTTCCTTCACTTCTTGCATTGTATTTGACCACGGCCATATAGAATTGAGCATTGAAAAAGAACTGTAGTTTTGGTGGATTTGAATTTGGGAGTTTTCAGAAGCGATTCTGCGTTCGTAATTGTAGATCTTGATCACTTTTAAAGATTGGTGTTGGTATCTGCGGGTTTTGTGCATCACTTCAGACTTCAGCATTGAGAAGTAATTCAGTTTCTTGTGAATTGATTGTTTTCCTGGGAAGTTACGGGAGATGAAAGTCAAAGTTGTGGGGTTGAAAGTATAATGACTGGAGGGTCATTGGGTCTTCGTACGGCAAGCTATGCATCACTGCATCAACAGCTACAAAATGGTGCTTTGCAGAATTCAGCAACATCATTGCTTCTGCACAAGTCTTCGAAAACAAATCTTTCAAGTTCAAGAGAGAGGGAGAGAGTTACTCCCTTGTTTCGTCGATTCTTCGGTCGGCGAAGGGTTGCAATGCTCCTCTTGTTTATCCTTGCTCTTTTGGTTTTCGTATTTGGATCCTTTGCAGTCAATAGAGGTTTGTTAATTTTTTATCTTGTCACTGATTTGTGGTGGTGTTGCTTAATTATCGACAGATATTGTTTTGAACTTGTTGTGGTTGATGGCTGCAGTGTAGGAGTAATTCTGATTAGATGAATTTAAACACTTAATAGTTCAGGATTCATTTCAGTACTTCTTTGTGTTCAAATCTCTGTCTCTACCACAAGTGAGGCTCTTTGCGGTATGAATTTGGGGTCAAAACATTAGTTTAATTCTCCTCTCTGAATTTATACCTTGCATACCTGTAGCTTTGTTTATTTGTGCAAGCACATTGATTAATATGATTATTATCCATGATTTTACTTCTCCTGGAATTTCGAACCATGTGTTTGTCATTTGTTTTTCTGTTTCCTGGCAGTGATTGCTAGCAGCAATTACAGCATTTGTTTAATTGTTTCATCAGCTGTTTCCTTCTGCTTTTGATTTCTTTGCAGCAATAACATCTGTTGTTTTGTGGTTTCCTTTGTTGTGATGATTGGCCAGATAGCAGGGATTTTAAGGCACCTTACGAAGAAACTATTCTAAGTGATTTGATCAATCCTGCTTTTCCAAGAACAGCAGACTTCAAGAATAATATAACTTCTACACGTGGAAATTTTATTGGAAGAAATGAAATTTCATCACTGATTCCTTCTTTCTCTCATTTAAATCGTACTCTAATCTCTGAATTTTTCTCTCATCACTCCCTTCCATCGCCGCATCCATGTGAGAACTTTGCACTTCCTCCTCCTGCTCCAACTAACGGAAAGCGGACGGGAGCTCGTCGTAAGTTTTAGTTATTTTATGTTTTCATGTTCAAAATGGTCCATAAGACATACGCACTCTCCAGTCAGAATTTCTGATTCGTACCTCCTCTCTTAATTTTCCAGCTTGTCCAGTATGCTATATCCCTGTGAAGCAGGCGATTGCTAGTATGCCAATTGCACCATCAATATCTCCTATACTACAAAAGTTAACATATATTCATGATGGAAATCCGATGAAAACAGAACCACATGGGGGGTCTGATTTTGGTGGGTATCCTTCTTTAAGGCAGAGGAATGATTCTTTTAATATACAAGAGTCGATGACAGTTCACTGTGGGTATGTTTCACTTTCTTACCTGTTTCCAAGTAATGATGATTACTTTTCCAAAGATTTTTGCATTTGATGTTTATCATACACTAAATTTGTTCCTTGTTGTAAATGTATACACTCTTGTGTTCTACTCTCCTGTGCTTATTAGATTTGTTAAAGGAAGTAAACCGGGTAATCAGAGTGGTTTCAATATTGATGAAGCCGATCTTTTGGAGTTGGAGGAGTTTCATGAGGTCATTGTTGCATCAGCCATATTTGGTATGGTGGCGCATTGCAATACTTTTCTTTCTCTTTTATTGGATATCGTTATTTCTATGACTACGATTTACATTTATTTTTCTTTTTTAAAGGAAACTATGATGTAATACAGCAGCCTATTAATATTAGTGAAGAATCAAAAAGATTTGTTCCCTTCTACATGTTCATTGATGAAGAGACAGAAGCATATATGAAGAATTCTAGCCTCTTGGACAGCAGAAAGAGGATTGGCTTGTGGAGAATCATTGTAGTTCATAATGTTCCTTATTCTGATTCAAGACGCAATGGCAAGGTCAGTTGAATTCTTTCCCTCTTTCGAATTATTTCCTTTCCATGTCTGTGCTAAAATTCGAGCAGTCCAATGGTATTTTGGTTTCATGAATTCTTCCTTTGATTTTTTCAACTTGCAAGCAGAAATTCCTTCTATTGAATCGTTTTTTTTTTCATAAGGTTATTAAAGAAATGCTCAAAATAAGTTGAATTGTCGAACATAAAGTACTGAGTTCATAAAAAAAAAAAATTATACCCTTAATTTTGAAGATGGTATATCATTAAAAATCAAATCCCAAATTGGACTTTTCAAGTGAATTAGTTTAGACCGTTTGTTGAAATTTTGTTTTCAAGTTGTTTGGGGTATATAACATAAGTAAATAAGACTTATATCGTTTTCATGTAATGTCTCGATGGACTTGTATCAATTTCATTCTATCAATGAAAGTCTTGTTTCCTATAAAAGAAAATGTAAGTACATGAGACTTCATTAAATGTAGAGAATAATATAAATTAAAGAGAAAGCTGAAATCAAATAGATACTAGCGGGTTTTTGTTAATATGAGTTGTTTTTCATCTTCTCATCTTCCTATACGATTCTCTACTTATTTAGAACTACTTGCATGATAATTTTGTCTTGCTATATTGGAAGGGTTACGGTAGAAAGTAATTTTATTTAGGTATTTTTGTGCTAATTTTGAATAGATTCAAAGTGAAAATAGCTATAAATTACTAACAGAGAATCTAAATCGGTTTACTTATGATAGTTCGGAGTTTGAATTGATACCATTATTATTTTAAACTGATACAATTCTCATTTTCCTTTATTATTATCCTCTTAAAAATAGTAGCTTGTGGTCTCTTACTAGGTTCCACATTTCTTTGTGTGCGTCATTGACACGATTATTTTGTAATTGTTTCTCAAATCTAATGAACTTAGAGATTTTTTTCCTATTGCACATTACTATTAAGGTCATTCGCATGATGAATATAGTTATAATAGAATAAGAGTATAATTTATGATTTTAAGAATACAAAAATCGAATATAAAAAAAAGTTCATCGGGTTAAATTTTACAAACAAAAACAAATGTCACTTTGGCCAAGTTCATGTTAATAAGAAAGATATATTATTTAGATGAGTTATTGCAAGCATTCTTAGTAGATGCATGTAATACTCTCGTTTTTTTGCCATTTAAAACTAGATATTTTGAATGTGTCATTGAATATGATGTCCATCACTGCAATTCTTTTGCCGTTTGTCAAAGTGGTGTCAGTTCCAGTAGAATTTATGAGGCTTGGGATGGGATGGCCTGGTTGGTTGAGACTTGGGGCCTCCAAGATATACTCACTTGGAGGTCTCGGGTTCGAAACCCACGAGTTGTTCTTAATTGTAAAATTTCTTGTTGTCTCTCGAGTCCTGATCTTGGAATAGACGTGGGTGCCCTTGGGTATATGAGAACAAGCTGCAATTCTTGGTCATAAAAAAATACAATAGAATGTTTGATACCCTCGATTGCTTGTAAGTCTCATGTTTGCTTGTTAATCTCATGGTTGTTTCAGCCCAGGATGCGACACGTTCGAGCTATGTATTTTTTAAGTTTATGGCCAAGCATACGACATCTTACATCTTTGTTTGATAGGAGGAACATCGAACATATGTGAGTACTGTTTAGGGGTATGCGAGAATCCAAAAGTAAGAGAGAATTAGTAAAGGGTATAAAGGTCTAGGGTAAGCTTCTGGGGACAACAAGTGTTATTTTGGGAATTGGGAAATTAGAAAATAGTGTAAGGCAGCTTCTCAATATGAGGAAAAGCTTATTTCAAAATCCCTTGACATTGGGATGACTCTACATTGCTATTCTAAATGAATATGTTATTACGTGCATATCATGTGAGCAAAGACATTACTCAGACGCATTGTTGAATTATGTAATCCACCAATCAACCTAGAAGCTTAAGCTGATAGGTTGGGTACTAACACTCTCCCTCACTGGTGGGTAGTAGAAATTTTATAAATACCCTACAAGTGAAATTAATTTTAAATGGGGAGGAAAACGACACGTCAGAGACTCAAACTCAGAATCTCTGCTCTGATACCATGTTGAATTATGCATACCACCAATCAACCTAAAATTAAGCTGGTAGGTTATGGTAAATTTAATTATATCAACTAACACTCATGTGTCAAAGATACTCTTCTCCACCTCAACACATTGGAATTCCATATTCCAATCAAATCCGCTACAGGCCTACGACCTGAACCAATCATCTCATAAATGGCTTAGTATTTCCTTTTCCTACTCTTAACCCGGTTAATTATTGCATTTGTTGATTTGATGCTGCAGTTTGTAGTTTTTTTGCGCTTCAACCACAATAGATGTTGTAGGTATTCGGGCCTAAACATGCCATTTTTGGACCCGAACCACCCCCATGTACTAGTTCGATAAGACATTCAACTAGCTTGACCTCTTCTAATTGTGAGATAGATTTAATTATATCATCTAATACTCCCCCTCACTTATGGACTTAGGAAATTTTAGAAATGTCCTATAAGTGAAATTAAATTTAAATGGGGAGGAAAACAACACGGTAGAGACTCAAACTTTGGACCTCTACTTTGATACCATCTAGTTTTGAGAGCATTTATCTTATATTGCTTGCTAAAATATATTGACACTAGGCCTTCGTATATAGGAGAAAGACCTTTTACAGTTATGGAAACATTACAACAATGGAAAAAAATAAATATAATAAATACAATTATCTTACAATTATGACAAATATTCCTAAAATGGTAAGAATTCTAATATTCCTAAATAGTAAAGATTCCAACGTAATTTATTATTTGTTAAGTAGACTTCATAACTTTTATTTTATAAATTAGAGTTCCAAAAATAGTTTTTTTTAATACGTTGTGAAATATAGATTTAAATTATCAACAAAAATGTAGCTCATCCAGCATAAAGTCTAGCTTATGACTTAGAAGTTATGAGTTTGAATCCCCGTATTCACCGTTGTCGTTGAATTAAAAAAGAAATAGAGTTTGAAATTCCAAGTTTTCTTAAATAGACTCTCATTTTAATATCTAAAATAGTGTTCCAAAAATCAATTTATGAATATTTTATGATGTAAAGTTTTTAAAACTCCAGTTCAACGAAAATCTAAATCTTGATCCCTTTATCCACTGTTATTATTTTTTAAGTTATGATGCAACTGCTTTGATACCAATATGTTAGGATTCTTCCTAACTCCATGCAATTAACGGAAAATCAGAATAATGCAAGAAAATTGCCAAGAGACAGAGCACTGGATATTCAAAGTCTTAATATCAGCGACAAATGTCTAGCTACTTGTTTATTATCAATTTCACTGCAACATTCACAAAATCAAAGACAAACAGGAGAAAACCAGTACTTCGAGAAGCTGGAGGTCTCCCATTATCTTTCCCAAGAAAACACTAAAAATATGCATAAAGAAAATACAAACGACCCGTTCACTCCTACATACCCCCTGCACCGCACCTCTCTTTCCTCTGTACATAACAGAAACACACGTTCCACTAACTAATTTTTACACTGCCCCTTTTGTACCTCCAGAAAAACAATAGAATCTTTCAAGAGTGAGAAAGATTTTTGGTCCCTTATTAGATTCTATGTTTCTCTTCGGTCCTCACCAACTAACATGTTTAGTGATTATTCTTTAGGTTCAATCTTATGGATTGGAAGCCATTTTTGTAGGCTCATTCCTTCTTTTGTGGGTTCTCTTTTTGTATGCCTGCGTTTCTTTCATTTTATCTCAATGTAAGTGTGGATGTTTATCTAAAAGGTGAAAACAAAGCAACAACTGAAATAGAGCAAGTGTGAAAGTTGATAGATTGAAATAAGATTTTCTTATTATTATAGTTGTTATTTTATCATTATTATTATGCTTCATAGCCGTAGAGGTTCTGCTGATCCAGTGCCAAATTTATAAGCATATTTATTTATTCTGTTTTGGCATTGAAACGTACCTGCCGGCTGCCAAAAACCAAAGATATGCATAATCCCTGCTAGAAAATACAAAGTAAATAAAGCCATAACATTGTTGTAGATAGAAAGAAAACATTTATGCCTTCTGTATAGACAACCAAGAGAACCCAATTGATAAAAACCATAAAAGTAAAACTTCCAGTTTATTTATGATGATTGGTTAGTAGGACTGAACTTAGCATCATTACTGGAATCTTGAGAGCGTTACTCTTTAGAATTAAACTTACTTTCACAGTTTCTGCATTGAAGTACTTTACTGCTCAGTAATTAATTGACAGATTATTTGCGTCTCTTTTAACGAGGTCATTATTTAGTATTTGGTTGGAACTGTGATGGTATATGATGGGAATTTCATTAGGTTTTACTTGATTTAATTGTGGCAGATTCCCAAGCTTCTTCTGCATAGGCTTTTCCCTAACATTCAGTACTCAATATGGATAGATGGAAAACTTAAGCTTGTTGTGGATCCATTTCAAATTCTTGAGAGGTACGTCCAATGCTCTAATTTCTGTGGACCTTCAAACTTCTAAAGAATAAAATTCTAAGTTGCTCATTTTCAAGCTTCCCACTTGCTTTCTACATTATTTCCTCAATGTCTGATTGTAATTTGCTTTAAATTTTACTAGCATGCCTGTTCTTCTGTTAATTCTATTTCTTTTTGCAAAATATATTTATCCATTACACTTACTATGGATTAGATCTTGGCAACCTAAGAATATATAATGAGGCCCTGTTGGCGAAATGGCTGTGGTGCTTCTTCATGGAACTACATACTCTGTGCGATATAAGATCATAGTGAACAAGTATGGTCAGCAGGCTTGGAGTGGATTTCAAGCATTTTCCCTCCTTTCTGTCATTTCTAAGACCGCATGTCTTGGTCATCTTTCCCATTACTTAGAATAGTGAGCCACCGGTTCAGGTACGAGATATTATCATTACCGCCTGGACAATTAGACATCCAACCCACAATTGTAACGACTCAATTGCATGAGCGGAACTCTACCAGCTGAGTTATATCTTAAGAACCAAGTGTGGCTTACATGAAGAAGTCAGATGCTTCTTCTATTCTTTTATTCTTTTCCTTGGTTAATAATAGTTATAGTTTTTCCAATATTTTCAGGATTATTACTTTTCGTTTTCCCTCATAAAGGAAATAAAGTAATGAGATGGTATACCATATATCAGCTGATCAATTCAACGAGATGATTTTTTTGCTATGGGTGTTCTCATCAAAGAGTTTTTGTTGTCGACCGTTTTTTCCTATTCTTTCTCGTCTTTTCCCTAACAGGCGGCCACCCTTAGCTTTCTCCTAACTTCTATCGGTCAAAATTCTTAAAAATTTTAAGTTCCTTGCTTGACAAGTTTTTTCAGTTTTGCATGGAGGAGTGGACATCCAGGACTGTATTCAGAGGAATTCTTCTGTTCTGCTATGGTGCACCTTACAGGTGGCTGGAGGACCTTGACCAATTATTGTGGGATTGCCAATTCGCTTACTTCCTTTGTAGTCAGCGTTTTACTTTGTTCGGAACTGTTTTTGTTCATAACAAAGACTGTCGTTCTATAATAGATGGAGGTACTTTGAACTCTCCCTTTTGGGATAAGGGAGTGTTTTGGCAAGCTTCTGTTTTGTAAAGTTTATTCTTTCTTATTTGAGTGTCCAATAGCTTTTTGAACTGTTCGACTCGTTTTGTTTTATGAATGCAATTTGTACCGGAGATTGTTCAGTTCCAATAAAAAGCTATCCAACAACTGGCAACGGATATCGTATCAGGATCTTATTTATTTCCATGTTTAGTGCGTGACAATAAAACCTGAACGATTAAGAAACATAATAACAAATGGCCAAGTATTGTCTTAAGTGGGAAGCTTTGGAAATGCCTTGATGGATCTGCAAGTCTCATCATTTTACAGAAGAAAACCTTTATGTCCTGACTCCTCTTATGTCAAATCTGTAGCAACATTATAATGGGTTTGTTCTATTGCTTCATAGACATAATCTCGCATGATTCTCGTTTTTAGGTTTTATGCAGATGTATGTTTGAGTGCTGGTTTAAGCTTTATCGCTCGCTATAAAGTATCTTTAGCTCATGCATTGTTATGTGAACTGTCTTGACAGGTTCCTGTGGCGGCAGAATGCAACATTTGCAATTTCAAGACACTATAAACGATTTGACGTCTTTGAAGAGGCTGATGCTAATAAGGCTGCTGGAAAATATTCCAACTCCTCCATTGATGAGCAAATTGATTTTTACGTTAGTGAGGGTTTAACACCATATTCTTTCGCTAAGCTTCCTATAACTAGTGGTACGGATTGATTTAACAAGCACTAGTTCTGTTTTTCTACACCTACTTTTTATTAATGCAGACTGCAACCTCTCTCTGTATGTTTCTCACTTCTTTGCCCTACATTGGACTCCATGCAGATGTTCCTGAAGGCTGTGTTTTAATTCGAGAACATATTCCAATAACAAACTTATTCACTTGCCTTTGGTTCAATGAAGTTGATCGTTTTACTTCAAGAGATCAGTTGAGCTTCTCGATGGTGAGAGATAAGATAATGTCTAAAGTCAACTGGAGCATTAACATGTTCTTGGACTGTGAACGGCGCAATTTTGTAATACAGGTCTTGTACTCCTTTCTTCTGTTTAGAAAAACATGCCTGCTTAAATTGTATGAATATGAACCATCGTGATTAGGTCTGGTGATCATCGAGAGAGAGCTTTAAAAAACTAAAAGGTAATGAGTTCAATTGATGAACGATCAAATAGTCGAAGTGTACATAAGTTCATTCATAATAAAAATAGAGAAAAAAGTCTATGATTAGGCCTTTAGATTTTTGTAATACTGAGTTCTAGGATTCTTTTTTTTTTTCTCCTCTACACTTGGTGGCTTCTCAATCGTTTTTCCAACTTCTTTTGTACATTATTGAGATCAGAGAAAAATTATGTTTGACATTCTGCTCTTTCCCCTTCACATTTACAGACATATCACAGAGAAATACTGGAACACATGCCACCACCTGCCATAGCAGTTATTCGTCGTCGTCCTCCACCAGTGCCTGATGGCCGTACTGTTCTGAAAACTCCAGTTCGTATTGTTTTAAGGCCTCCAATAAGGAGAAATCCTTCCAAGCGGGGAAGAAGTGATAAGAGATCGACTTCAAAGCGGCATCGTAAAGTTATTGCTGGACATAGAGAGGATAATTTGTTCTAGTTCGATTCATATAAAAAAATGCATATTTTTCCCTTTTCCTTTGACATTCTTAGTTTCATTCTCATTTCTTCAAATTTTACATCTCAATACAGGGGATCTGGTTTAGATGTAGAAAATTGTTTGATGGGTAAAATGATACCAATTTTGTACTTGAAATTGTTGATATATATATGTTATATTGGCTTCTGTTGTAGATATGGGAGTTTCTACCTGTGTGTAGCATTCAACCTACTTTATTCCAGGCAACTTTATACTTCAGTATCAACAGTTGTCTCGCTTTATGCTGATTTTCTTGCATAACTCAATTAGCAGACAATTTTATGTAACTACTTGTTTTTTTCAGGATGTAACTAGATTTTTGGATCAACCAGTGTAATATAATAATAACTGATTCATGCAGAAAATCTGTTGGAATTCTGACGATCTCTTCAAAGCCCAAGTTGGAGTTGATTTTTTTGATCTACTGCCTTTCTTTTTATATATATATATATATATATCATTGGCTTGTTAAATCGGTTCAAATCTAGAGTTTGGTTGTGGATTCAGTTATTTCATTGTTAGTTTTGGTGGGTCAATAGACTTTATACTTCAAGGATATATTACCCTTAAAGTAGCTAAAAAGTAGACCATTGTTATGTTGGCTAAGTTTGTTCAGTTCCATGTATGTTAAGGCTTAGTATCGATTGTGCTTGAGGTCAATACCCGTTGTGGGAGGTTATCCGGTTAGTGTTTTTGCCTCAAATACGAAATATGTTGTAAGCTTGTTTTGTTTCTTTCTTTTCTTTTTTTTTTTTTTTTTTTTTTGTGTTTTATTTCTTTCGAATAAAGTCATCTTTTTAGGGAAAATTAACTTTTCCATCATTGTATTTGAACCGTATTTGGTGTTCAGTTTCATTTGGTCCTTAAGTTAAAAAAAAAAAAAAAAAATTATAATTTATACTCCATGATATTTCAATTGTATTCATTTTTGATTCATACGTTTTAAAATTGAATATTTTTACTACACTATGATAATACTTAAATTTGATTTATAGATTTGGAGTCTAGTTTCAATTTGGTATTTCAAAATTACATTTTTATTCTGACATTTTAACTTTTAAAAATGAAATTCACGTTGAAATTAAAATAATCATTTAATCAATATATTAATATTTAAAATCAGTCTACTCATCTTTTTAGTGAACATCATTATTAATCTAGAAGTGGGAATTAATCGTTAAAAACAGAGAATTGTAATAGATATGGAACTTTTATCTCACTATTTAATTATTGTACATGTCTTTCACCTAAGATCTTGAGGAGCACACGTTCAAAATTCAAACTTTCAATCAATTTGAGATTGTGAAAACCTTGGAAAATCTCCTTAGAAGTAGTACAATAATATAAAAACCAATTTTAAAGTTTAAAAGTAATTAATTTTTAGAAAACAATTGAAAATTTAAATTAAAAATTAGAAGAAAAAAAAAACGTAACAGTTTTAAATTGAGATACTAAAAGTTATATATATATATATATATATATATATATATAATATATATATACACACACATATGCTCGAAACTTAGAGACAACCTATTTCCTTCTACTGCCATCAGGCATCACTTACCAAAATAAAAAAAAAAAATACAACAAAAAGTAATAAATACAATAAACTTGCAAATAAAGTTGCAGTTTTTTGTTTATTTTTTTAAAGAAAATAAAGTTGCAGAAATATCGAAGTTAAATGGAGAAGGCAATTACGCAGGAAATTGCGCAATCCAAAATTGAATTTCCTTTTTCAATGTTGACATTTCTGAAATATAGTTTTGAAAATATCTTATTTGGAAAATACTAAAAAACGATATGCTTCACAAAGAACACCTCCTTTCCTAATCATTCATATTTAACCCTATAACTATTATATTAATCCTCTACTCAAAACTACTGTATTAATATATTATTTTTCATTAATTTGTTTTCTGTATTTTATTTGCTAGGTAATTTCAAGGTGATATCAAATAAAAAGAAGTAATAATATAAAGACATGTATGGTGTAAGCGTTACATTACATTAGCTTA
>JBBMEG010000022.1:2836912-2849395 GCA_037832605.1 Cyclanthera cordifolia | reverse complement strand
CCCCACAATCATTTCCTTAATCACAAACAAAATAATCATTTTTCGTGTTATCGTTCTCATTCCCTTTCTCTAAACACACCCTTAATGATTTAAACATTTAGAATTTAGTTATAGTTTGGGGAAAAGTATGATTTAGTTTTAAAATTTGGAAAAAATACCACGTGATTTTAAAAATTAAAATTTAATTTGATTTGATAAAATATAAAAAATACAATATCAAACCAACCATGAAACTAACGTGACACTCGCCCTATATTACTAACTTCAAAGAAAATAACTTCAAAATCATAAGGAATCTAATGTACATTAATCATAAATATTACATTTTAAAAAGGTATTAAAGATGAAAATTGCGTGGAAAAGGGATTTGGACCTTTGAAGTATTCAACAAGTAAACTTCCATATTCATAGGATAATTAATACTCCGCTTGATCTTCCGAAACCAAACGAAATTATTTATTTTTTTCTTTTTTCTTTTCTTTTTTGGTTTCTTCGTCTATTTATCGCTAATCCAATCACAAAAAATCGAAGCTTTTTGCAGCATTATTGTCACTGGCCCAGAGCCAAGCTTTCCCATATGTCTTATTTTTTGTCGCTTTTAGCCTAAGCCGATTCTAATAATGAAGCCGACATTGCCCTCTAATTCGTCTCAGAATTCTCAGTATTCTATTTACTTTCTCTCTGTTTTCGATTTTATATGCTTCTATTTGTCTCTTACTGTTATCCTCTAATCGATTCGATTGTTGTTTTTCTCGCTACCGCATCAGGACACAAAACCCATCTGCTTCCGATTATGGGTTTTTGAAACCCCAGTTTTTAGGAACCTCTTCGTCGATCAAACAGACTCCTAAAATGCTTAAAGACAAGGGTGTATGTTCTTTATCTCTCTATTCATTTGTGATTGGCTTTTTTTCGTTGAGTAGTTTGATCTTAATCGATGTTTATGAGCTGATCGTTGAGTTTGATGTTTGTCGTTTCGTATGGTTTTATTTGGGTTGACTCGATTTCGAAGTCTTTTGAGCTTTTGGGACTGACCCTCTTCGGATTATTGAAATTTACGAGTTGGGTATTGTTTTTTTTTTGTTCGTTTATGAACTCTTGTTTGGATTTATGGGAATGACGATCGTGTTTTTGTTCCCGGAGGCTGTTTGTTGAATTGAAGTTGGTATTGTTTTTTATGGCACATTGTGTTGTTTCTGAAATGATTTTGTTCTATTTTGTATTGTTGCATGATTTGTTTTTATTTATCAGATGTGTGTTCAGGAAGTGACGCTTTGATTGTTGCTTTCTACTGTAGTAGCTTCTTATTTGGTAGTCTTGAATTATCAGAACTGAAGCCAATTATCAGAGACGTCTACCGAATCAAAACTTTTTTAAAACGTTTTCACTGTTGATTTGGTCAAATGAATGCAATCAGTAAAAGGGATCATGTGAACTCTCTAATTTTCACAATCAGCTTCTTCTTTAATGAATGGTTTAACCATGGCCTGGGCACAAACAGGAAACGATTAAGTGTTCATAAGTTTATTGGATTTGGGTCTTTTTAAATATTCGCGAGTGTCTTTATGCCCACCTCTACAAATCTTATTGACAAGAGTTTGCCCTACTACATTTGGTTGAGGTGGATGACTACTATAGATTGAATACATCTTCGAAGACTCATATTTTGACCCTTAGACAAACCTAGGCCGTGATGGTTAGCCTTTTAATAAGTTATAAATTAACCAACCATAGTTTAGTTACACTGAAAATGAATGGCCAGTGTGTTTTTACGAACTAAGCTTTAGATTTTTACGTTTCTATTCCACAGGGTAGGGATTTTTATCGATAATTAAATGTAACCTGTGTATTCCTCTGATGCATACGACATGCTGGAATGAGGCATATCCTGCAAAGGCCCCTTTCCCTTTCGTTCTTTCAGCTTCTCCCTTTTATAGTTTCCAATTACCTACTTTCATCTTCTTTCTATGTGCATTTGTTATAACTCACGTAGTTCTCTATTATTTCCACCCCTGACACTGCACCTCCTACGTAATTTTGATTGATTGCCTGGATTATTAAATGAAAGATTGAAGCAAAGTTACAAATATTCTGATATCCATTTTTTTCTCCCCCTCCAGTTTATTTCACTCGACCACGAGGTGATTAATCTTGACGGTGATGAAGATTCTGATACCAATATCGATATAGCCAGATTTATTCATGGAAATTTTGATGCAAAAAACAAAGGAAAGGGTGTATATCACCATAGTGATTATCAAGTGAAGGTTTGTTATCAAACTATTTGGTTCATTTCCTGATTGGTGACCTCTTCCACAAATATGTTACATTTTTTTTTCTTCTTTTGGAAACCTAGGAAATATGTTTTACTTTTGATATGATTACAGAAAAACTAGAGAATTGATTTATAAGAAAGCATGCAATCTATAATATAAACTAGCAAAAACCCTCATGTAATCTAATAATGCATTCATCCCGTTCTCCCTTCTAGGAGAAACGACTCAACATACTTTCAAATAAATTAACATTTAGAAGATAATTTGAAAGTTGGAAGTCATTTAAGAGCTATTTTCTTTTAATTGAACCATTGAAGCAACCTAGGTTTACTTGCCAATCCTTTTTCAATGATTCATTCTTATAGATAAAACTTTTACTTTGTCCAGGAAACGTTGGCTAGCCATTCATTTATTCCAGATTTGGAAATCATAAATAACGTAAACAAAGTTGATTCTAGTTTTCCCTCATCGTCACATAACTTCATTGACCTAGACAATTATGACTTAGCTGAGGATGACTCGTGGGTTTTTTATGATGAGATTGTGGATGTGGATAAATATGCAGCTTTGCAAGCCCATTTTGACAATATGGATTTACCTACCGGCATTGAAGCTCCCGTACCTTGGTTTCCTCATGGTCAGAATGGAAATGAGATCAACATTGAAACTAGTGCATCATTTCTTGAACCTCAAGTGAAAGAAGACTCTGATAATCAGTTGAAGTTTAAGGAAGATTTAGCAAATAGCCTGAACCTACCGTCTGAAATTGAACTCTTGAATCATATAACCGAAAGTATTAAACCTCTTGGTTCGATTCCTTCCTATGAGGTCAATCATACACATGGTTTTGGTTGGGCTAAACATCACAAACCAAAACATGATGATAGTTCAAAGCGTAGAAAGAAGCATCATTCAAATAAACCTTCTAATAAGCAATCCAATAAGATGATGCTTGGAGGTGAGACATCTGCTACATCTAACAGTATAAAAATGCAAGCCAGTTTGCACAATATTCCCCATTCAACTTTCCCTGGCCATATGGGTTTTTTGAATTATCATCCAGTAAAACAATCCATGCCACATATGCCAGAAGAAAATGTCAAAATGAAAATCAAAGGGCCAGTTTTTGCCCCTCATATGTTACATAGTTTTAAATTTTATTCTCTTGTTCCTCCTACACCTGGAGAAGTAGATATATCGTGGTTTCAGGGTGCCGCCCAAAATCCTGCAAACCTAGCTCCAGACGACTCAACAAGCGCAACAGTTACCCCCATGGACTTGGATAATTTGTTGGAAAACTTTGAGCGTTTTAAACAATTTGATAGTGTTGAAGATCATTCTGACCATTACTATAATAATTATGGTTTTAGCATGAATCAGGTACAAGTCTTGAAAAAACAATCTTTTTTTTTTATGATTATTTTATTTACTTTAGGTGCTCTTACCTTCTCTTTTTGTCAGATGACGAAGAAATGGACAAAGAAAATTCAGGAGGAATGGAAGATCTTGGAGAAGGATTTACCTGGTAGATTAGCCTTTTCTTTTACTCCATTTTGAACATATTGTGGATTCATGATGGAAAAGATATAGCATAAAACTGAGTGTTATTTTTTTCAACTGAAAGTTTGTAATAAGGTCTGAAGAATTTAGCTGTAGGAATTGCCAACTTCTGAAGACATTACTTGACTTCACTTTTTTCTTTCTGAATCTGTTCACCAGAAACTATATTTGTTAGGGTATATGAGTCAAGAATGGATCTTATGAGGGCTGTCATCATTGGAGCACAGGGTACTCCATACCATGATGGTTTATTTTTCTTCGACATATTTTTCCCCAAGAGTTATCCGGATGAACCGCCAGTAAGCTCTTTTTTTTTTTTGGGGTGTGCGTGCGTGCTTAGAAATTAGTTATTCTTATTAGCTATGTTGCGCTTAAATTTCTGACTGACATTATGGTTTCTCAAATACAGATATTTCATTACCACTCTGGAGGCCTTCGACTTAACCCAAATTTGTACAACTGTGGGAAAGTATGTCTAAGTCTGCTTAACACCTGGAATGGCCAGGGAAATGAGAAGTGGATTCCAGGCATGTCGACGATTCTTCAAGTTCTTGTCTCTATCCAAGGGTTGATTTTGAATTCAAAGCCCTTCTTTAACGAGCCCGGGCATGCGCATAAAAATGGATCCGTTACTGGTGAAAGTAGATCTCAACGGTATAACGAGGAAACGTTCCTCCTTTCTATTAAAACCATGATGTATAGCATCAAGAGGCCACCAAAGGTATGGTTCTAGACTTCTTATCCTGTTAGGGCTTTTAGTTGATTGAATATAGCATTTAGAGGTTGTATTATCAGACGTAGGACACTGCCTTAAGCTTATTGCATCATCTAAATTTGATCACTGGGAACAAACATTTTTTGGTTGATATAATTAAATTTATTCCAACGGTTCAACCCATTAACTTAAGCTTTTGAACTTATGGGTGATTTAGCACGATTCAACACAGTATTGGAATAAGAGATTATGCATTCAATTCAAAGTTCAAACCTCTATTTAGTCGTTTCATCTCTAATTTATATTGATTTCCTCTCGTGGTTTGAGGTCAACTGAATAATTATGGGAGAATAAAATAGTGAGTATGTAAGTTTATTTATGAGGAGAGCAAAAAGTAGTTATGAAAAAAATGTGATTACGGTAATAATGATTCTTGGTTGCTCAAACAAGGGGAAGATAATGACTATCCCTATAATCATTCTCATCATATTTTCCTCGAACACCTCCTTGTTGATTATTTCAAATTCTCAAGTTCACAAATGAGGGAGAGCATTGGTTGATATAATTAAATTCTCCATCAACGATTTAACATGATTCAACAACTTTTTTGGTTAGGAAGTTCTGGGTGGGTGAGTTATATCTAAGATTGTGAAGTCGAGTCTTTGAGAATACCCTTGACATTTTTATATTTATATCACTTTGTATGCTTGTTAAATGTATGAGGGGAGTACAAATGATGGAGAATGTTGGTTGATATAATTAAATTTACTCCATCGATGATTTAACATGATCTAACAACTTTTTTGGTTATGAAGTTTTGGGTGAGGATGTTATAACTAAGATTGTGAAGTCGTGCCTTCGAGTACGATGCTTAGGAAGAGCCCTTCACTTTTCTTTTTCTTTTTTTTTTTTTAAATTTATCTTGTTGTGTATGGCTTATCAAGTTATATGTTTAGGAATCAAATCATATGCTTTGTTCAATGATAATATGTCCATGTATCTTGTTGAATATATTAAGATTACAAAATCTTCTGCTGCAGCACTACGAGGACTTTGCTCGTGGGCATTTCTTCAAGAAGTCTCATGACATTCTGGAGGCTTGTAAAGCATATGGAGATGGTGCACATGTGGGATCTGTAGTTAAAGGCGGTGCTCAAGATCTCAACGTTGGCAATGACAACAGCTCGAAAGGTTTTCAGAAATCCCTGAACAGTCTCTTGAGCCGGCTTGTTGATGCTTTAAAAACAATCGGGGTCACTGACTGCGAGAAGTTTGTATCGACACAAGTGTCTTCCCGTTCCCAACGCAAGAGTCCAACTAGTGTAGGCATAAAGATAAAATAGAAAGTCGGATGGCGATTGATGCGGATAGGTTTTGAACATGTTAACTTCCAACCGAAACAGACTCGATTGTCGATAATTGTCCAGAGTAGTTTATAGTTTAGACCAATCATCTGCTGCCATGTGTATAATTCCCTTTTTGTGAACATTTGATATCTAATTTTTGTTTTGTACATAGCTTCTATATGTGCACTGAAGGAAATATGTTATGACTTTGGTATCACCTCTTTGAGTTTTCTTCAAAGGTGATCATTTTCTTTTTAGTTTTTAAAGTAGCCAATAAATTTATGGGTTAGTTGAGCACTTATGATTCATTAATGTAGTGGTGGATATTGAACTCCTAATTTTTAATGGTTTTTGTAATGCTTAATCAATTCAACTATGTTGTGATTGGGAGGAATTTATTAAAAAATAAAAACATAATTTATAAGAATGTTTGATTTATATACTTTCAAATGTTCATTTTTTCATTTCTAGTCATTTAGGCCACTTAAAGCCTACATATATTACTTCAACACATAATTTTTATGACTTTGATATCTACATTTTATTTGTGTTTTAAAAATCAAAACCAAAATTTAAAAGCTAAAAAATATAACTTTTAAATACTTGTTCTGATTTATAAAATTTAGTCAAGATTCATATATTTATTTACAGAAAAGCTGAGACATAGTAAAAACATTCATTTTTGCTTATTATATATTCAGTACAAAAACCAAAAAAGCAAACAATAAATGTTTTGACATTAAATATTCTATTTTAGTTAAAAATAAAAAATAAAAACTTGGAGTTGAAGAGAGTCAATTATAAATCTTTTAATATTAGAATTTAGTTCTTAAAAAATTTAAATTTTATTTCTCCTTATAAAAAAAAAACAGAATTTAATTCTTATAATTGATAAATTTTGGAAAATAAAAAACACCATTCATATATCAAAATGTGTTATTTGACCGTAATTTACGAACATAATCAATTATTTAAAGTCTTAGATTTATAAATAATATGGACTAAACTTTTCTTTAGATGTTAAATTTATAATTAAAATATCTTGTATACTTAAAATATTTGCATCTATGATAATTTATATATTTTAATACTGTTATAATATAATTTTTATCACAAATATGTGACAATACTTATTAATATGGTGTGGTTTTCTGATGGGCCAGATTGGTTGGACCCTTTTCTTTGTTTGGATCAAAAGCATGGTAACCCAATAGGTATTTCTTTAAATGAATGAATCTGTGTACTTAATCTCAAAAAAAAAAAAAGAATTACTGTTAATTTTTTTTTAGGCGATTACATTTATAATTTTTTTATATTTATAAAATCTTCTTATTGGGCCGGGTCAAGCCCACTTAAAACCCGATTCCAAATTTCACAAAAACTTTTATTTAATAATAAATAAATATATATATATATATATATATATATATATATATTTGCTTGCTTATCCTCTCCATCCGAGTTTCCTCCCGATAGCTCTCTCTTCCTCGGCCAAAATTCAGAAACCTGAAGGTGGAGCAGAAATGTCGAGCACGAATCTCCTCCAATTTTCTCTCCTTCAATCCTACTTCCGGCCACCGTCAACTCTCCTTTTTCCGGCCGTCAAATTCAATCTCTCCATCGTCTCAATCCCTTTCCCGAGCTCTCAATTCCTCCACAACCCTTCCCATGGTCCAGCCAGCTTCCCTCTCAGGGCTAAGCCTCCAAAAAGCGACAGTTCTGAGCAGAAATTGAGCCATGAAGGCTCTGTCGTTGAGTCTCTTCCCAATGGAATGTTCAGAGTTCGATTGGATAACGAAGACCTCATTCTTGGCTACATTTCGGGTAAGATTCGGAAGAATTTTGTGCGTATTTTGCCTGGTGATAGAGTTAGGGTTGAAGTTAGCCGTTATGATTCTACCAAAGGCCGTATTGTCTACAGACTTCGAAACAGTACTAAGGATTCATCTTCTTGAATTATAGTCTTGGATTTTTGAGAAATGATGTATATTGATCCCTCTGTTTTTCCTTTTCTTTTTAGAACGCGTAATGACAAACACGTATTTTGCTTGAGTTCTTTGAGTGTTTAGGAGCTTCAGAGCTCGTGGATTTATGTATTGCGTTGTCATTGTTCTGAACTAAAGAAATAGGCGAATTGAGCTTTTCCAGTTTATTCTTGCTTGATGCTGAGGAGATTGGAACAAATAAATTTGCCTATTTGCAGAAATTAAATAGCACGTGTGTAGCTAGAATGGAATTAAATACTCTTAATGTAGTTCCTTGCATAATACTGGATTCCTTTTCCAGCATTCAAGTAGTCTATGAAAATAACAACAATTGAGTGAATTGAAGGTGTCAGGTTGAACTTATCAATTTGTATATTCAATAAGAAACCAAAGGGCTGGCCTTGTTGGTAGAAGTTTGAGGTCTCTTAGATATGCTTTGCCTAAGGTCTCAAAGTTAGAAATTCACAAGTGAGTTTAATGGTAAAATCTCTGGTTATTTTTTAAGTTTAGGCTTTGAGGTGGACATGGGTGCCTCTAGATATTTAGTGAGGCGCGGCTTTGATTATCGGTTTTAAAAAAATAAAATAAGGAACCAAATTCAGGGGCTATGGAGATGATGATTGAGAAGAAAGGCCAGCGTTTTTTCATCTTGCTTCAATTGGTCTGAAGTTTTGAACTAAGCAATATCTTCTATGAAAGCCCAATCCTCCACTCTATTGGGAGTTTTGGTTTTGATGGCATCTATAACCACATGTATATATGCATTGTTAGATGAATCCATGAAATGATTGTATGATTTGAAGTTCCTTATGTTTAATGCAGTTTTAGTTAGTGAACTAGTTTCAATGTGAGGCTCTGCTGATATGATGCCGAATTGGCCTGACCTTTGCAAACATCAGTAGATTTGCTGAATTTTATTTAAGTTTCTTTTTTTTCTTGGATAAGAAACAATTTTATTGATGTGTGAAATTACAAAAGAGGGGTAGAATCCAAATACAAGGATTATATTAGGGCTCTCCAATTGGAAAGGAGTATAAAAGGATGGATAAACTTTATACCGGGAGATGGTAGCCATTAGACACAGGGCTCAATCGTAGAAAATTCACAGTTAAGCTTGCTTAGCTTGGAATAGTCCTTGGTAGGTGACTTCTAAGATGCATACGAGGGAAGACAAAACAAGTTGAACGGACTCGGTATTGATGAGTGGGGATAGTCTTCACTCTTAAAAGCGCTTAAAGGCTAGTAGTTAACGTGGCCGGGTTGCATGGATACATGGGATTGTTGGTGCCCATAGGGGTTCAGTCCGGATTTCAAGACTTCATATAGATCGTGAGCCAGGATCGTAACATGCTAGCTCATCTATGAGATCTGAAAGGGAGACATTGCTTAATAAAACAAGCATGAGTTTGCTGATCTCTAAAATTTTGCCTCTTCGAAGGCGTACACCTAATTCCA
The DNA here is from genome assembly GCA_037832605.1 of Cyclanthera cordifolia. Lineage (NCBI taxonomy): Eukaryota > Viridiplantae > Streptophyta > Magnoliopsida > Cucurbitales > Cucurbitaceae > Cyclanthera > Cyclanthera cordifolia. The sequence goes on along the minus strand of JBBMEG010000022.1, from coordinate 2,840,058 downwards.
GAAATTCAGATTTCCATCTCAAATGTCTTTGACTGTGGGTTCTCTATTAGAAAATAGTCTAAAAAGAAGGGGGAAGAATTTTATTTTAGTTTCATTGTAGAATTAGTCTCAGCCTTTGTTTTCTGCTATGCCTGTTTTAGGGGAAGAGGAAACCATAGAGAAGAAGCTGCTATTTTCTTGCTACATTCCTTCTCATAACCCCAAATCTCATTATTTTGTATTAGCATGTCTCTGGTTATATCAAACGTTTATCTTTTCCCATTTGCCTTATGTATGATTTTAGTTGGTTTCTCCAACTGCATGTTTGAAAATTGAGGATGCCAAGCCCCAAGAGATTTTTTTTTTTTTTTTTTTTTTTTAACATTGTGAATGTGTGAGTAAATTTACGCACCCTTCAACTATTCACGGACGTACCATCGAACCTTACAACATGTTGATGTCAAGGAAACTCGTAGATAATAAATTCCTTTATAGATGACTATCAAGGATTAAACTTATTGCCACTTAGAAGGTGTTTAGGAGAAAATGAATGAGAATTATTATTGGATTGGAGGAACGAGAATCAGGAGAATACTAGGGAGAATGATTATTTGTGTTTTAGGTTAACAAAATGATTATTTGTGTTTAGAGTAAAGAAATATTTATGGAAAAAATGAAATAATAAGTCGAATTATTATAAGAATAAAAAGTAGTTAAGAGGCGAATAAAAATATGATTTTGGAGAGAATTATCCTCATTCTAAATCTCCTCGGTTCATTCAATTATTCAAACACTTCCTCGGTTAATTAAGACTCTCTTGATCGCTAAGTCATTTAATATAGTTTTCATTGTATGTATTATCAAATAGTAAAATCCATTGATAATCCATATTATCCAACAAAAAATCTCTTATGAAGTAGTTAGGGTTTTAGTGTTGGAGGTATTGTTGAAGGTTTTTTTTGTTCAACAACATTGGACGCCTAACTCCATGATTAGGTTGTACACAATCATTATATTGTCAAGTCATTAACATTTTTTGTTATTCTAACACTAAAATTAAAGGGAAATACTTGCATTTGTTCAGCGACATGCAGTTCTATATTTCTGACCACATAAGTCTGTTTTTTTTTCAAAAAAAAAAAATTTGTGATGTCCATAGGAACGGCAGCAAATAGCTCAAAATTAAATATTATTAAGTGGAGAAGTATAAAGGGGAGATTTTTCACTCAAAAACTTTGAGGTCATGTCATTGCTGAGATGGTGACTAACTCAACGTAAGTCATAGCCAGAACTTAGGATTTGCTGATATGCCATCCAATTGGCAATGAAAAGGATTATGGCATCTATTTTATAAATTGATAGAGGATTATTTACTTTCCAAACGTGTGGTTGTCAACTAATTTCATTTCTTTAGAACATTATTTACATGTTAAAAGTTATATTTGTTTGATTTTGAATTATAGTCACTAAATGGATTCAAAATCTAGGTATTAAGCAGATGTTTTTTTATAAAAAAAAATATGTATTGGGTGCAATGGGAAAGAGACTAAAAGAAAGGAAAGAGAACTTTTTTAACTATTTGATCTATCAACTTATCATCTTATTATTTTACGCTCTCCTTCTCTCTTTTATTTTCTCTTCCTTTTTCTTTCCTTCCTACCTTAGCCAAACATGTTATAAAATATGTATTACTTTGATGTAGTTTTAAAAGTTTAATCATATTTTGCCAAAAAGATTTTAAAAACTATGGATGCAACAGCCGAATGTATATATCCAGACGATGATTTGACATTTGATGGGTTCGTCGTTTTTTGAAAGCTTCTCTATCATGTTTAGTACTCCCGTCTAAGTTTGCTCATGTACAAAAGTATTTAGACATGTTTAGTGTGGTTGGAATTAATAAAAAGGAAAAACATCACTTCTGATCGTTTAACCTATCAAATTACATTTCATCAATTACTAATTTATTATTACTTTCTTTTATCCTTTTCCTTCCTTGTAATTATAATTACAAATGTTTCCACCGTATAAGACGAAACAGAGAATTATACAAAAGAGGCTAATTGTAGTGGATGAATAAATATTGTATTATAATATGTGATAACTTGTTTTTTTTAATTGCTACATTTATATATTTACTTTTTAGATTTGATTAGTTTGCAAAATTTTACAAGTATGGAAGCGTATTTAACCTAAAATCTTGCCGCTTAAAAAATTGAAATACACCCAAAAGGTTCAAACCGGCCGGTTAAGCGAAAGCGGGCCAATATCTAAAACCGACCTTCAATCCAAAAACCCTAAACCCTTTTCACTGGCCGCGCTATATAACGCCAATCATCATAATCATTCATTTCATTCGGCTCCTAAATAGTGTAGTTCGATAATCACGCTCAATCTTCAACCTCCTTCGATGGCTTCCAGGTTGATTCTCAAAGACATTAAAGCCCCAATGCATTTCCTCCTTCGCAATCGAGCCTCATCCGCTTCATTATTAGCACAAACAATCCAAAATCATATAGTTCACATTCCGACGCAATTCGCTGCGGAATCCTCCAAATTCGGGATCGTGGTCGATCGGACGCCGCTGTCTAGGGATTTGATGGCTGGTTTTGACGGCGGATTTAGGATCGAGGTCAGAGGGAAGCAGCCGGAGAGGGATAGATTTGAAGACGATGATGAGATGGAAGAGATCAGCGGGAGTGATCTTGAGGATTCCGATGAATTTTCCGGTGATAGTGGCGAGGAGTCCGGTGGGGACTTTTATGACGACGACGATATCGTGCCTCGAGATGATGAGGTTTGATCGAATATCTATTGTCTCTTATGCTGTTCGAATTTTGATTGTTATTGGGTTATGGATTTGATGATTTGGTTGAACTGAGTTCTTCATCTTCTTCAAGCCTGCAATTTTTCGCTTGTGTTTTTTCTATTTTTACATGCTTTTTGCCGTATTGTAGTTTTCTTTTTTTTGTTGAATTAATTGATTTATTTAAATTTGAATTTATAAGCAGTAAAATTATTACGAAAATCCGAATTGAATTTATAATATGGTTAGTTGATAAGATTGTAATTGTAATTGAAATTGAAGTGGTCGAGAGTTTTAATGCATGTATTTGTCAATACTTATTAACATGTTTGGCACACATTCTGACAAATATTTAATTTAC
>JBBMEG010000022.1:2820298-2836812 GCA_037832605.1 Cyclanthera cordifolia | reverse complement strand
TTTTTTTTATTAAATCCTATTACTAATTGCAGCTATGAATTTAATTTCTAATTTTATCTATTCATTTTTTGATTAAATACCATGATTAACCACTTTCCTATTTGACCTTGTTAATTATTTCTATCTTTGTAGTGAGACTTAGAGGTAAATTTGAAATGATTATGAAATGAGACCTTAAATTTTTGATATTGCATACATTTCTCTAAATTATATACAACCCGAAAACAATTTAAAATAAAATAAAAGTGGGGATGAAGGAGGAGCTTTAACTTTTAAGCATTAACACAATTCCGACAGATAGGGCAAGTAAATTTCTTGGTAAACCAAAGATCTATACAATCGGAATGAAAAAAATGGTTACACACCGGCAAGGCCTGGCAATTCTCCCCGGCCATAAACTCCTCCAAACAGATCGCGCATTCCTTCTCGCTCCTCCTCCGCACCATTTTCTCGCTCCCAAACCTCACAACCGGGGGCAGCTTTTCCGGCCGCCGCAACTCGCCCATAGCCTCCTCCTCATCGCCGGCTCCTCCTTCTCCGGCACGGTGGACGTCGAGGAAGCCGCTGAGGAGGTGGAAGAGGAAGATGAAGAAGATGATTACAGAGAAGGAGAAGACAATCGAGGAGCGGAGGTCTAGGGCTACGGTGTAGTGGACGACTGGAGGAGACGAGGCTGCCGGTACCATTGTTTCCATGGGGAAGAGGAGTGGGAGCAATGGATCCGCCATTGTTGACAGGTTTTGGAGAAATTTTGTTTCTGATGGAGGAGAATGAATAGGGATTTGGGGGTCTTATATGGAATCAGCAAATGTGAGTTTTGTTTTTGGGATTTTGAGAGTTTTTTAGGGGTTGGAATTTGTTTTCTTAACTGATCATATCACTAATTTGCCTAATTAAATAACAGTTTGGATAAGTTAGGAAGTTCGTTTGCCTAATCATTTGTTTTTTGTTTTTATTTTAGCTCAATTACTGTGTTAATGGAATATTTGAATTCAATCTAAACATCCTGGATTAGGAAGTCATCCTTATTTTTTACATTAACATAATTAGCTTTTTAGTTCATAGAACTTGGATAAAGTTTTTTTTTTTTTTTTTTTTTATATATATATTCTTGACTGTTCCGCAAATACTGCAACTCATCTCCTCTTACCTCGTCAGGACCCACTAATCCACTAGATCTTTTCATCATGGTTTTAAAATGAAACATTTTTAACCCTACATTCTAATAATGCTTTGTTTTACTTATTACGTGTCTTTTTTTTTTTTTTCTATTCAAATTTTTTATTTATGTTTTGACCAAGTTATCACATCTATATTAAAATTTAAAGGCAGTCTATTTATCATTTTAGTCTTATTTTTTATTATTATTTCAGTAACTAAAATTTAACATTATTATAAGATTTTTGATATTTTATATTTTATATACTATATGCATTTATTTAAGATTAATGAAAATCCAAAAATTTAAGTTTTTTTTAAAGTTATTATAATAAAACATTGACCTATCTAATAAATTGTTAGAAGTTAAAGATTAAACATTTTTTTAAGTACAAGTTAGGGACAATAAACTCTACTTAGAATGTCAGTTGAGCTATGCACACTTTGACAATATTAAACATTTATTTGAGAAGTGGGAAGTTAAAGATTAAACAAATTAGAAGTTTACATCTATATTAAGTGATGTAGATTGATAGTTTAGGCTCAAATAATACATTTATACTTCCTTGTAAAATTATATGCATTTATACTAGAGGACCTTTGTGAGTGTATTTGTGTAACTTCTTGTTCCTTCCATCAAACGATCAACTCATCCACCATCTTGTCTCGATTTAAAATTTAATTAAAACTAACCATTTTAAAGTGTGAGTTTTGATTTTGTTTTTCCTCGTTACATGTTAAAAAAATAAAATAATTTATAAATCTGTGAACTGATTTACTACGAGATAAATAAATGTTCAAAACAATATATCAATCCAAAATATTTATACACAAATACCTAATAGTTAATATTTCAAACACGTGTTTCTAAAAGTAATATAATCTCAATATCTTTTAAATCTAAAAAAAAATAATGTTTATGAGTTTTTTATCATCTATATATTTATAATATTATGAACCATTATAAACTTAGAGACATTTATCCTATTAATTGAAAAATTCATGAGTTCGATCTTTCATCCCGTCATTTACCGACAACATATTATAATCATATTAAGGTATCAGATAAAATACAAAAGTTTAAAACAGTCCATGTGATAAATTTAAAATTCATATTAATAAAATTATATTCAATAATAATAAAAACTTTAATACAAGCAACTATAAAATGTAAACATGTTATAAAATTTATAGAGAAAATATGTTAATGTTTTTAAGAAAGAATATTAAAAAGCTATTGACTAATTTTAAGGTTTATTTTTGTAAGTTTACGAACTTATATATAAGTTTATAAATCGAAATAGAACAAAGTCAAATCACTAAAATTCAAAATTATAGATTCTAAAATAAAACAAAAGTTAAAGTCTTCATTTGATCACAATAGTGTTTTAATCAAAATGTTATTATAATTAACCGTTAAAATTTATATTTTTTCTGACACATAGTACAACAAGCTTTTCATAATTACTACGGCGAGCTTATTAGAATTTCAAATGGAAAACATCTTGATTTATAACAAAAATTTATGTCACATTTAAGGTTTTTATTTTAGGTTAACTCGATAACTTTTAACTTTAAATTAATCAAAATTATTTATAGCAATATATTATTATATCAAGTTTCGTTAAAGTTAGTTTCAAATTTATTATAAACATCATTTTACAATGATTCCAACGTTTAAAAATATAATGATGAATATAAAATAAAATTTGATCAAAATAATATCAGCAGGAACAAACTGATAAGTAGATTACCATTTTCTTGAAATCACTCTATGGATTTGGTAAGATCAAAGTGGTTTTACAAATTTATGGATTCTCTTATTTTTCAGCCAACCAAACGCTAGCTTAGACTTATTTTGAGTTGAATGATTTTTTTTTTCTTTTAATGTTAAAATAATGGGGGCGAATATTCGAATTCACCAGCTAGGCATGCCAGCAAGTCAAGAATACTTTGAGGTCAACCACCCTGATGCACTCTCTAAATAACATTGATAACATATAAAACATCATATTTCACAAAGTCAGAGAGAGAAGAACGAAGCAACAAGCTTGACATTTGATCAAGCCATTCCCTAATAGCCATCTCCTGAAAAACTTTTGCAAAAGATCTCAAAATCCAACCAATTATGCAATTTCCAGTTTCTTCGTATCAATAAGTGTCGATATTGAGCTTCCAAGAGTGAGAGGGAGAAGGCGACGAAAAAGACTAAAGAAAAAACTACCTATTATAATATTTGTCGAGAATATTTTTATCTATCTAGAACATCCTATTGTAATTTGAATTATCTCGAGAATGTCTTAATATTATATAAAAAAAATATATGTACAATCAATCAAACCTAATTCTCAATTCAATAGAAGTGTAAAGAGATTAATAGAATTCCACTAAAGATAGGTAAAAAGCAGATCGATTACTCCTATTGAAAAAACATAATATCTATTTAAATATGCTCCATCAACCCCTTCTCATAATTAGAATATATAGAACCTAACCCTATTTTCGGAGGAAAATGACAATTCTTAAAAACAACGGTAATTGGTGGTCTAAGAAAACAAAACATAAAAGCCCTAATCAGGGTTTCCCCCAATCTTGAAAGTCCGCCAAATTACTCAAAACCCTTTGGAGAATCTTCTTGCTTTGCATTTGCCACTGTGTTTCTCACCATCGCAGTCGATTTCAATGGAGGAGGAAGCTGTTCAACAGTTTCTTTACGATACTCTAAGCCCACTTTCCTTTTCCGCCGTCAATACCACTGAAACCGAGCAGCAACTGTTGCCGTCCGATGAACACGAGCCTTACTCCGTTTTCCGCAACGAGATTTCTCTCTCTACTCCCCATTCTGCTCCCGCCGAAATCCCTGCAACCGATTATTTTTCCCTTGATGTTGGTGTTGACGACGTGGAGGAAATATCCGGGTTTTCTACTCCTTTGCCGGTTTCGTCGGTTCTTGAAAATGAACCGAGGACGCCGGAACAAGTGGACCTGCAGAAGCTTGAAAGTGGGTGGTTTCGTGGTAATGGTAGATTCAAGAGCCCTATGCTGCAGTTGCATAAAGGTATTTTTATGTGGGTTGGCTTCTGTCTTGTTGCATGTACTTTAAATACTTTAAACCAAAGAGAAGCATCTGTTCTTGGTATAATTACGTGCAATTTGAAGTTTGTTTTGGTGTAGAGTTTTATTTAAAACGGTTACGCTCGTCGTTCTAATATCTCCTTGGCGACAGAAGTTACAATTTTTTTAAGCTAAAAAGCTTGTGGGTCTTGTGTTTTGACTAAATTTTTTGTTTTTCTTTTTTCATCGTTTGTAATGGACCGAGGATTAATGATCAGCAGCCTCTTATTTGGCTCTTGGGTGGCCTGAGGCGTAATGACCGTTCATAAATTGCTCCCTTCTGTATTGTTATCTCAACTCTTCTCTTGGATGGAGGAATTGAGAGGAATTAGCTCAGAAAAAGAATAGTAGGGACTTGAATTGGACGATATCTAAAAGGGGAAATTTTTGTTTTGGATAGGAAAAAGGAAAACGTTAGCATGCATACTTTCTCCTCAAACTAGAACTCATTACATGAGTCATTGTCTTGTGAATTAGGATACATTAAATTTTCATACAGAGCGAATTTCCTCTTATGCAAACAAAACCTGCCATGTCATTAACTTCGTATCATTGCACGATTCATGATAAGGCCCTTCTTACCTACATCCATTAACATATTTTCATGTTGTATACACCATCATAGACTCATAGTTCTGAATGCTTTAACTATGGTTGTATGCAGAGATAGTTGACTTTTGTGAGTTTCTATCTCCTACTAAAGAAGAGCGTGATGCTCGTGACAGTGCAGTAGAAAGGGTATTCAGTGTTGTCAAACATATATGGCCTCACTGTAAGGTATGGTTTTTTTTTTTTTATGATATTCTGTAAGGCATTATTGATGCCCAATACCCAGTCCTGTACCCCTTGCTCATGCCGAGAGATCCAAATGGTGTATATTTTAATTTTACTATTTTATTATCATTTCTTTTTTGGTTTTATAGGTTGAAGTTTTTGGATCGTTCCAGACAGGACTCTATCTTCCAACCAGTGACATTGACGTGAGTCAGTATATCCTTGTTTAAGACGTTGTGATTTTCATTTCTTATTTTAAGATGTTACACGACTTCCTGTATTTATGTGCCGTTGGTTGTAAAAATGAACATAACTACCAACTAAATGGCTATATTGCAGTAGTTTGGAGGTTTAAAGAAGTGGGGGTAATTTGATAAATTGGCTGTCTCCAAAAACGGTTATCATGAAAAAGAGAGTAGTTTTTGGGGATGTGGCATTGTGGCTTGCTGGCTTGTAACCACGCTTTAATTGTCTTTCATGAAGTTTTATGGACTCTGTTATAAGAAAAATTGTTCAGAGTGTTTCTGCATTTGTGTGATAAAAGCTTCATCTATTTATGGATACCCGTCAGAGGTTTGAGGTCAGTTTAGGCTAGGTTTGAACTTGAATACCAGTGGAGTTTTAAAGCACTGGAAATTGAGTGGATAATAGTTGAACTTTTCAACAAAATGTACGTGATTGTAGTGACTGGTTTGTTGGACAGAAATTCTAATAATATAAGAGCAGGAGGGTAATTTACTAGATTACCGTCAAAGAGCTGTGCTGGAAAACATCTACGATTCTACACTAGAATTCTGTTATGAGATTCACGTCAATGACAAAGTTGACCCATAGTGGAGTCGGATTAAATTCAGAGCCAGCTGCATTAAAAATAGGGGATTTGGGAGCAATTTCATTTTACTTTTTGCTTCTCTATGCTTCTCTTTTCGAGACAGAGAGTCCTCTCCTCATACTTCTCCTTTTTTGTTGCAGGTTGTCATCCTGGGTTCAGGCATCCCAAGACCACAACTTGGTTTGCAAGCACTTTCCCGGGCTTTATCTCAAAAGGGAATAGCAAAAAAGATTCTGGTATTCTTTAACAATGAATAATAACTTTGGTCATTATTGTATCAGGAACTTCATTGAGTTTACTTATTTTTTCCTTGAAAATTTAGTATGGAATTCTATGTTTTCATTTGAGCAGGTTATTGCAAAGGCTCGTGTGCCAATAATTAAGTTTGTCGAAAAGCAAAGTGGTATATCTTTTGATATAAGGTACCGTGACAATCTTTAGTTTTAGTATTGAGGTTTACAAATTTGTTAACGAAGATTTCCTCTTGTTGTGATGAAAAATGATGGTTACTCCATAAACCACAACTTCAACTGAGTTTATATTGATTAGGGAACGATATCTTAGCATGAAGAACTAAATGATGTAAACATCAATAATAGTCCAAAAATTGACATTCTACCTCTTTGGTCAACAGTTTTGACGTGCAGAATGGACCAAAGGCTGCTGATTTTATAAAGGTTTGTTGCTATACTTTGCCTTCTTAATGATAATCTTTCTGGCTCAACCATTGCAGTGTTTATGTTTTTGTGGCTTTTAGCCGATTGCTTGTTTTTCTAATTATGCTTTTAAGTTTTCTCAAATTGTTCTCTTCCAAAAAAAAATGGCATCACCAAAAACCAGTCGTGGCTTGTTGGCATTTGTTGGGGTCTTTACTTGTTAGAGCTCCCACAGGTCACAGGTTCGAACTGTTGTGGTACTCAGAAACAAAAAAAAAATGGCATCACTTCTATTAACCACAAATTGGCATAAGTTTTATGATTTTTTGCAATATATATAATTATGCTGTTTTTTATGATTAAAATATTTTATGTTGTATTATCACTAGTCATTTTCATGCTTGGAATTCTGCATACACTTCTACCGTTAATAATTTCAACATAACGTGCATGTGGAGAAAAGCGTCGGTGGCGGCTAGCTTCTGGCGAGGTGGTCTGATTTGTGTCGCTGGAGGTGTCGCGCTTAGGAGAGGAAGAGAGGTTGAATAGTTGGTTAGGGTTTTGCAGAGATTGTTGAGGAGAAAGAAAGAAAAGAGGGAAATGTTTGGGTATTATATTTCAATATAACGTTCATGTCTTTAGTCATTGGTATTCACGTTATATTTTGATTGATATGGAATTTGATAGCACATGAGTGAATAGATGTTTGGGTTCAACTACTCAGGGTCTGATTGAAACTGACATTCAACTTCTTTAGTGAATTATCTGCCTATGGATGGAAACTGATGTTCCCCTTTCTGTTGATCATGGCTACTCATTCCACCTAAATTGCCCTCTAGGGTTTTAATTTCTTGTAATTTCACCCATCAATGATATTGTTTCTTATCCAAAAAAATAACGTGTAGAAAAAATTGGTACATTTTCTTCATTTTTTTGTGTACACATGAAACCAACATTCACTTCCCTACTGTTTGATGGATTTGAAATTTATGGTTTATCTGCTTATAGCTATTGCCTTTTCTCTTGCAGGATGCAGTCAATAAGTGGCCTCCTCTGCGTCCTTTGTGTTTGATCTTAAAGGTGTTTTTGCAGCAGAGAGAACTGAATGAGGTATGCTTCCAGCAGCGAACTGTAATTCTTATTGTAGTTGCCATATGGTATGTGTTCACGCATCCATAACCTTTAAATTTTTCTGCATCTGATTCAAGTTTTCTGTAAGGTGTGCAGGTATATTCTGGTGGACTAGGTTCTTATGCACTTCTTACCATGCTTATGGCGATGTTGCAGGTGAGTATATTTTAACTTCATATTCCAAATGTATTGGACATTTTCCCACCAAAGATCATACATTACTTTCTAGTTGTTTTTCAAAAGAAGATTGAGACCATTGACCATGCCAACATACTCTTTCTTGTGAAACAAGATTTATTTTTCTTACAAGAAGCTCTGTTGAAGTCTAGTTTGGGAAGTTAATTTAAGTGAAAAAGTGAGAGATAGAAGTATGTATATCGAACTTCTTTTAGAATATTGTTTTCATCCTACTGTAATACTTGGCATTCTGTTAGGCAACAAAAATATGGCACCTATACTCAATGATATTTTATATTTAGGCGTTTTCATTTTAATCATTATCTGTTTTTTCGTAATTTTGTTTAAATTATTGCAGAGTCTTAACGGGAGTCAATCTTCTCTTGAACACAATCTGGGAATCCTTTTGGTACGTTTTTCATTTTTCATTTCTAACCACCTGCTACCGTTTGTTGTGAAACGTTATTTTACAGATGCGAATAGTTGTGCTAAAGAATAATTGTTTTGTCTCATTAGCGCATCTATTGCTGCTACTAGTAGTATTTGTCCTATATTATTTTATCTAGCAAACCTATTCATGGAGATTGCCTTTGTGTATTGTGCTTTATGGATGTCAGCCTTAGCAGACTACTCTCTTCTCATTTTTAAGTATCATGCCGCCGTCAGGGTGCTTCTGCCCTTCAAAAGTCTATCCTTTGGAATATTTTTTATATACCAGAAAGAGAATGTGCTCTGATATCTGCATCATTTTTGAAAATAGAACTAGTGGAGAAGGACTTTTTTTGTTCAACCTTTTCTATTTATTGTCTTAATTTTGACAGGTACATTTCTTTGATTTTTATGGTCGCAAATTGAATACTTCTGATGTTGGTGTATCTTGCAATAAGGGGGGCATTTTTTTCTCAAAGAGTAGCAGAGGGTATTTTTATTTTCAGCCATCAAAACAATTCATTACTAGCTATTTTTGGCCTCTTTCTAATTTTTCTTTTTATTTGGTATTATTGCAGATTCATGACAAAAGCACGCCCATTTCTTCTTTCCATTGAGGATCCTCAGGTTAATTTGCTAGCTTTGACGATTACCTCCCTAAACTATCAATTTGATTAATTCTTTAAAGTTTGACAAGTGTTGCAATTAACTTCTTTGAGTAAAATTGGAGAGATTTATTCCTGTATTGAGAGGATATAATTGTCATATGCAATAGAATAAAAAAGGTTTTACATTTTCAAAGATTAGTATAGTATCATCAGACCCCAAATATTGAAGACACTCTCTGCATTTTTTTCATTTTCAAAGCTTCTTTGTTTTTCATTGCAACTTTTTCAATCTCTCCTTTTCTAAACATATGATTCCTCTATTGTTTTAAAATGAGCACCAAGGGTTTCCTCTTTTTCACCTCGTTTTCACCTATTTTTCTTACATCAATCGCTCTTTCCTCTTTCAACTTTTAATTCCCCAATTTCCTCTAATGCTTTCTCAGCTTTCCCACTGTAAAGGTTGGAAGGGTTTCCACTTTTTATTTTTATTTTCTATAGTTTGACTTCTCCTAGGCCCCTCGTCAGCAAATTTCGTTCAAATTTCAATCTCTTTTTCAAACTGATACGAAGAAGTAGAAAAAGATTTCAAATTTTGGGGTCCCTTATCTCTTTAAACATAAAACTTTTTTTTTGTTTCTTTTGCATATGATATTTATACCCTCTTGATACATGTACATATCCCTTCAATTTTATCCAGGGAGTTAGTTGCAACACTTATCAAAATTCAGGAGTGGTGATGGATCTAATTGATTGTTTAGGAAGGTAATTGTTACAAATACCATAGGCCATAGATCAGGTGGTTTTGTGCTAAATGCCACAATTGGGTGATCTTGAAAAGATAAATTTTCCTGCTGATTATTTGGAAAACTGATCAGGTTTCTCTATATTTTAAAATTATGGTAATGATACTCAGAATAATTGGATTGCATACGAAGTATAATTTTCGAAATGATCCCGTGAAAAAAAACACTTGGAGAAAGAGGTCTCAATTTCCTTCTTATTAAGTTCTTTTTCTGATGCTGTTTATCTGATGATGTAATCCAGGCCCCAGAAAATGACATCGGAAAGAATTCCTTCAATTACTTTCAGGTTTGTTTATCAATCAGATATTTATTTTCCTACTGCCAGTTGTTCCTTTTAATCTCAGGTTTGATTCTGCTATGTACCATGGTTGCAGATAAGATCTGCATTTGCTATGGCTTTTTCAATCCTGACAAATGCCAAGACCATTTTGGGACTGGGTCCGGACAGGAGTATTCTTGGCACAATAATCAGACCCGATCCAGTCTTGTTGAAGCGAAAAGGCGGCAGAGATGGAGAAGTGACCTTTAATTCTCTACTGCCCGGTGCAGGACAACCTATACAACAACCACTATTCGGGGGTGATCAAGAGATGCTGTGTAATTGGCAGTTTGGCGACGATGAACCATTGCCTCGGGGGAACGACGCACCAGAAGATTTTAGTACACCTTCCACCCAAAAAAAGAGAAAATCTCGCGAGAAGTCAAGAAAAAAGGACAAAGAAAACCAAGTGAGTAAGCACAGGAAAGAAGACAATGGATATAGTAAAGAAAAGAGTTCAAAGAAAAAACGATGGAGACAGAATGGCGGCGATGCCAATGGCAGAAGATCTCCTTGGAGCCGTTAATACTTGCACGTCTCGTAAGTCCAATGAATTTGTGATATCCACAAGATTCATCTGTTTGTGTAGACGGGTTGTATTGACTACCACTCGGGCTGAAATTGTGGTCTACCTGCACAGTATATTTTACTAAAAGATCCATGCGGTGGCCTTGTGCAGCTGATAAAGATCTCTGCAGCCATTACTGGAGCCTGTATTGAAGTCAATGTACTAGTACGTTTGGACACCATACTCAACCTGGAAGGATGGGCAGCCTTGTCTACTTTCAGGTAACTTTTTTTACTTAATTACTATTTATTACCATCTTTTGACATTGATAATTATTTCTTCTTTTATTACTGTTCATCTAGATAATTAACATGTACCATAGAATTTACGGTTGTGAAATTACAGATAATTCTTATCCCTTTTCTGGCTTGTTAGTTAATCTCACTGCATAAGCATCATCTTTAATGATGGTAGTAGATGCAGGATCTACTTAAGTATAATCAAATTAGCCTTTATTCTAAAAAAATCATAAATATATTCGGTTCCTAAATGTTGTCTATCAATCAACTTGTTTATAAAACTCAAACTCTGAAGACCAAAACTTCCTTTCAATTTTTTTTTAATAAAATTCTAATCATTAATGAGTTTCATTTTTCTTAAGAAAATATTTGAATTTTAGTCTAATTCAAAAAACTAAAACAGAGTTTTTAAAGGTTAAAATTTCATTCTTTGAGGCTTGTTCCAAATCTGTTTTGAATTTTCGTTCATGAATTTTCAAGTTATATTTTGTTTATTGGTCTTTATAATGTTCGAGAATAATTACTAAACAAGATTAAAATTGACTATTTATCATAAATTGAAGTTAGTGTTAATTAATAATACAATAGTTTTAATGCAAATGAATATAAAATGCGAACATATTTTTTGATTTTTGGTGGAATTTGATAGTTTTATAGAAAAAGAATAATTTGGACATTTTTTTTCTTCTTGAATTGAAGGAGTAAAATAATAATCCTTTACTACCCTTTGGTTACGAATAAAAAAATTGATTTATCATTAGATGTTGTGCTTTACTTTCAAAACACGTCTTGCAATTTACTTTGTATTTTCAAGTGAGTGAAATAAGGCTATCAATTCACTATATACTCTCAAAGAATGATACATCAACAACTGGTCATGCACTGCACTTACAAAAATGTGAAACAACATTATCAACTCACTATATACTCCCTCCATAAGGAGTAAAATGATGCTAGTGACTCATTTTGCGTTCACATAAAAGTGAAACACTGACCATACACTTCCTGTAAAAAGAGTGAAACATCGTTAACAATTTACCTTGTATTTACAAAGAAGTGAAACATCATCATTAATTCATTATGCTTTTTTAAATGAGTTAAACATTCTTGCACTTCAAGCTTCATTCTCAATGGATTGAAACAATATTATCATGTATTACGCTCCACTCTTATAAGAGTGGAATATCACTCTAAAAGAGTTGAATAACTCAAACTAGTTTACTAAACATTCATACAGCAAGTAAAATGTACACAACATGAAACACGTACCTTTAAGGCGATGTAGGAATGTACGTATCGCCCGACATCTGAGCTTTGAGCTTCCAAAACCTGTAGATTATCTTTCACTCAGAACTGACATAATCAGCATGAATAGAAAATAAAAGAAAGTAGCATGAAGTCATTTCATTTAAAAATGAAAACGTAAACACACTTAGCATTCCGACGTTGCTTTGTTTCGAACAAATACGACGTAGCTTGAAAACTTGATCGATGTTTAATTTTGACCTTTCTTTTCTTTAAGGTCTTATATTGTATTCACGTTGTCAATCATATTTTCCCATTAAAGAGCCATTAAAATAGTAATTATAAAAAAGAATATATGAAAATTGACATTCCCTATTGTTTTAGTTCAATTACAATTAAGTCAAATATTTGTAAGACTTTATAATAAATTTCGTAAAATAATTTAACACTTATAAGTTGAGTTGAATTTTTAAAACTAAGTATATTTCTTTAATATGAAAACAAGTTATGTTAGCTCAATGTTAAAGATATGATATACGTTATATTTTAATCAAGAAGTTAGAATCATCCAATCTTCAAATATGGTGTCTATTTAAATATAACCACTCTGCAGTTGAATGGAAATCAGCTGTCAAACTTATCCTTATAAAAAATATATAGATATATATATATACAAATAAAATAAAATAAAAATAATAATACTATTAAATATCTCTGTCTGTACGTACGACTCCATCCTTTCAGCTGTGGGACATGGCGTCCTTTGTTCCGGACGTTCTGGTTGTCTTCCTCCCTTGCCCTTTGTTGTGTGTGTGTTGGAGATATCAACTAATAAATTAAAATTTAGTTTTTAAGATATGATTAATCTAAAAAATATTTAATAATTATTTTCGTGAGATTTTATGAAAGAATTATTTTAACTGTATGAAAAATAATATTGAAGATTTTTTTAACGGTTAAATAAAGGAAATAAAAGACAATATGAATTAATAAATATTTTAAAATAATTAAAAATAAAAATATGTATTACTTTAATTTATAAAATATATTTTTAAAATACGAACTTAATTATGGAGTTAATGTTACTTTAACATTACAAAATATATTTACAAAATGTAAATTGCATTATGAAATTATCATTAATTAAAAATTACAAAATATTTTTTTAATTTTAAACTTTTAAAAAATACAAAACATTTTTTTAATTAATACCTATTTTACAAAGAAAAACAAAAACTTAAATGGTTATATAATACTTTGTTCATTTAAATTAAGAAATTGATTGTAAAATACCATAGAATATGAAATAGCTTATCAAATTATTATGAAATTTAATTTAATAAAACATGTTTTTAAAATACAAAATTACTTTTAAAATTATAGTTAATTTAAAATAAAAAATAAAATTTTAAATTAAAAGATTTGTTTCTAAAATATGATGTGAGATAAAGGAGAGAGTAAAAAAGATTATACACACATAAATATATTCATAAAAAAGTAATAGTAAAAATGGTTGAAAAAACAATATTTCAAAAAACAATATTTTTTTCTAGATTTTCAAAAAAAATAAAATTAAAAACGCCACGTGGCACCCAATACATTTACCCATCAAGCGTTCAAAAAAAAAAAAAAATTAGGAAAAATGGACGAGACCCTCTAAAGATCAACTCCTTAGAAGTTACAATTTAGTGGTGCGTAATTGTTGATGAATAAAATATTTAGAAATTAGTTGTCTTCTTATTCAATGATAAGAGAGTGTGAGATAAGTAATTGATTAGACAAAATACTATCATTCATTAATTATAAGTTATTTGCATACTTAATTTGTCTACGACTTACGAAATAAGACAAATTAATTTTGTATCGGAGATACTCACCTATTCTTCAACACATTTAAAAGCATTATATATATTGAGTACAAGTGTAAAATGAGGACAACAAATTATATATAATGCACTACGAAAATTTGAACCACTCATCGAGTAGATGTTAATGTATCAGCAATACCAGCTGAGTCATGCTCGCTTTGAGAGTGTCAACTTAAATTTAAGCTTTCCTGTAATAACTCCATGAATTGGGACTCTATCTATATTGCCCCTCTTGTCCAATTTTCCAAAATTACATTCATCATAATTTATCATTAATGAGTACTTATGCAATTCTTCGTTTTACTTTGATTATTGTGGTATCGCTTCTTTGAGTGTATATATTGAAAAAAAAAAAAAAAAAAAAAAAAAATTGAGTACAAAAACGATTGAGAAACTCCAACTATAGACTTTGCACATTTTTTATATATTTCAATTACATTGGAAGATCGTGTAATTATTATATTATAATGCATTGACTTGGAAAAATACGTCCTTTCCAAAGTCTAAAGATTAATTGATTATTTAATCTTCAAAAAAAATATATATATATATTACTCTAAATAAAATGTAAAAAAAAAAAAAAAAAAAAAAATTTATCGTTATTATTATTATTTAATAAAAAAATAATATAAAATAAAAGTCGCGTTTCAAATATCCTAAACATTTAACTGCACAATAATAACTTATTATGTTAATATGAGTGATTTAATTAATTGGATGGTTAGTTTGATAGTTAAAATTAATTTAAGATAACATATAAATTTAGTCAAGTAATTTTGTCAAAGTTAGAGTTTGGTACTTATGATTTGAAAAAAATATAAAATTTAGTCCATATATTTAGAATAAATAGAATTTAAGTCTCTATACTTTGATAAAATCTAAAAAATAGTGTATGTTATTTGTAAATTGTATGCGAATTAAGTACGTAAATGTGATGTATGAATTATGTAATTCTGTCCAATTAATTACTTATCTGACACTTTCGTCATTAAACACAAAAATAACTAATTTCTACGCATTTCATTCATTAATCATTACATTACAAACGATTGTTTTTTTTTAGATTTTATGAAATCTTAGGGGCTAGATTCTATTTTTTTTTTTTAATCATAGGACTAAATTATAGATTTTTTCAAACAACAAAAACTAAATTATATATTTCTAAACTGTATGAACTAAGTTTTAGCTTTCATCCAACCATAAAAATTAAATTTATAATTACTCAATAAATTATTAATATATTATTTTTCTGATTATTAAGTTATCATTTATTTTATACTTTTATCATGGAAAGTCGCAATAATTAGATTTAAAATTTTTAAGTTTAGTATTATTTTAAAAAATTGATAAGAAGAAACTAGAAATTTAAATATATCATAGATTTTCAAATAAAAGTATAAATTCTAACGTTGAACATAATAACAAACAACAAATCTGTTTTTTTTTTTTTTTTTTTTTTTTTTTTTAATAAAAATCTCATCAATTTTTAAAAAAAAAATCTTAGATAAGGATATTTTTAAATGTCATTTTTAAGTTTAAGGAATACTTTTCAAAGTTTAAAAATATATGTGATTCACACATACATATATACATATATATATATATATATATATAATCATTACGGTGTAATCAAAGTAATTGTTTAAAAAATAAACAAATTAGAAATTAGGTTCCAAATTATAGGTTGCAAAATTATAATATAACTTAGTTAATAGGATGTGTTGGGTTCATTGCATTTTTAGAAAAATAAGGTTTTTTTTTTTCTTTTAAAAATACATTTGAAGAAATGAAGTCATTTATTTATACATTTAAAGAAAGGAATCAAAGGTAGTCTTTTATTCATTTATTTATTTTTAATGTCGCTCTATTTATTTACTATTTTAAACATAGAGATTCCAACACTCCACGTTACTTTTTTCTTTTTCTTTTTTTTTTTTTTTAATTTAAAGAGTATTAAAAATTTAAGATTGAAATCACGATTTTATAGTCTAGGAATAGAGAGACATTCATGTACGAGCTAACTCTTTAAAAAATACCTTTAAAAAAAAAAAAAAAAAAACTTTAAAAATAGATAAAAATGGAAGGTTTTAATAGTGCCCTTCACAAATTTATGAAAATGCCCACAAATTAAAATTGAAGATCTGGTGAAATATGCTGCTTACTGCTTCGAATTCTCGACGAATCGGAAAGAATGAAAAACTACCAATTATTTTACGTATAATATTTCAAACAAATACAATTTGATAACCTAATTCAACCCGAAATATATGAGTTTGATCATATTATTTCATAAAGAATTGCACAAGTCGTGAATTCACAATATTTGACTAAACCATGTACACAAGTAATGGCAATACAGGAAAACTAAAAAAATTGTGTAAAGAGACGATGGAAGCTTGAAATTTAGAAAATAAGCTAAAACACTAAGTAGCTCAATCAGGGTAAATTTAGGCCTGAGTTTAGATGATGTTTTTTTTTTAATAATATTTATCCAGTATATGGATACACGAGAACTTTGACTATTCTTTCGAAACAAAGATATGTAATATTCAATTGTTAATGAAGATTTTATGAAATTAATTATTAGATAAGC
>JBBMEG010000022.1:2792590-2813398 GCA_037832605.1 Cyclanthera cordifolia | reverse complement strand
AATTTGTAAATATGAAATATTTTTTTGAACATTTTTTTTTAGTCGTGTTATGAATTTTTTAAAAAAATTTGTATTTAAGAGATGAAATGTTTATTTGAAATAAAATTTGATCTAAAGTTTAATTTGAAATTTGATAAGAGGTTGAAGAAAACAAACAAGAACTCATTTTTATTCGAATGTGAACTTAGTTCATTCATCTTAAAACAAATGGTATCGCCTACAATTATGAAAGGTACATAATGAATCGAGTCTAAATTAAATAAAAGGGACATTGAAGTATAGACTCATGGTAAAAAAAAAAAAATGTTAAGACAGTAGAAATTTCCCAGTTTCTTTTTATTTATTTTATTATATTATTTTTTTGAATCAACATTTTTTATGCTCTGTTTTTCCAAAGCTTATTGCTTTCTTGGTGCAAGTTTTTTTCTTTTTGAAGAAAAAATAGGCTTCTGGGTGTAATCCACATACATAAAGTACGCAGCTTTATCACCCACCGTCGGATGATCTCGATCTCGAAGTCAATAAAAGTTTCGACAACATCGACGGTTAACCGACAAAGACCGTAGATCTTCAGACACAAATGTCTCTGTCAGCTTTGTAGCGGAATAATCAGATCTAAAACAATATTATATAGTCCTAATTTGATATGTGTATTCAATTAAATATCAGATACTCCCATACCCGGCTGGGGCTCGGCTTTTACTCGGTTCAACGGCTCATTTGTCCACTCAATTTTTGATTTAAGAGGAAAAAAATGAGTTCTTTATCCAAATTTAATGTTGCCCATTATGAAATTTAAAGTTTTTAATTCCAGATTATTCCACATTTTTATATAATTTACCTTCGAAGTGTTTTAATTTGTTCTTTAGCTGAGGCTCCCTTGAAACGCTTCCCTAATACACTACAGTATCTTTGTCCACAAGTCCTAAAGGCAAAAAGATAGCAGAAAGATTCCAAATCTGGAACCCTTTTATTTGTTGCTTTTTTCATTTCATTTCATACTTCACTCTGTAAAACCCCCCCCTTTGAAGCTTTACTTTGCTACTCCATTTTTCTCTCTCTCTTGAATCTCTTTGTGTTTCTGTTTGGAAGGGGAAGCTAGGGTGTGCTTGAAGATGAGGGGTCCTTTAGGGGCAGTGATTGGGAGGTACCCTTCAAGTGATGGGAGTGCCCAAATGAGTGGGATCATCAGGCATGATAGAAAATGCAGAGATATTGCGTTTCTTGTGATCTTTATTGCTTTCTGGGTTGGAATGATTGTTAACTCAAGCTTTGGATTTAACCAAGGAAACCCATTAAGGTATGAAATCTGTTGCTACCCTCTTTTTTTTTTGCTTCACTACTTCAATGGCTGCTGTTTGTTCTTGCTCATTTTCTCTTTCATTTATCTGGAAAATCTCTCAAATGCTTTCCCATTTTGCAGATTTCGCTTTCCCCTTCTTCATTTCTACCTTTTGAACTTCTTGATGTGTTAACTTTTGCTGGTCCTTGTTAGGACGAGCTTAGGCTTCTCGACTTTACTCTTTTATTGCTATATCTGGCTGTGTCAATGTATGGTCTCCAATTTTCTTTTACTTATCTCATTGTTTTGCCAATTTTGCTATCTTTTCCGTACTAACTAGAACTAGTGGGCACAACTTTGTATAGACATACTGAGATTTTCATTCTTTATATATCAGTTCTTCCTTTCCGCTTGGTCCACTATATCAGCATCACATTGCATTTTGATTTGTAGTATAATCTAGCTCGATGTTTGGCTAGATAACTGCTGGTGGCTTCATTGAGCCTTCTTCTTTGTTTTCCCTGTTTTTCATTTTGAAGGAAAAATGATGTTATATGCTTGATTAACTATACCTTTTAAGAGCCAACAAGAGCTATAACTCATCGTCATTAGTGTGTGCCAAAAGACTAGGTCATGGGTTCGAATCCCCATTCCCAATTGTTACTAAACACAAAAAAGAACTATACCCTTTAAGATTTATACACAACCCTTTTGGAACTGAAAATCAAGTGCTCCCTTGCTCCTTGTCCGCTATGGTTTTCCTATTTGTTGAATTAGGCTAAACCACCAATCAACCCAAAACATTAAGTTGATGAATTGGAGTAAATTTAATTATTTCAGTCAACACATCCCTTTACTTGTGAACTTGGAATTTGAGTTCTTTTGAAAATCCCAGAAGTAAAATTTGATTAAACAAGTGTCAAGTAAAATTTCAGAAGTCATGTAACTTATTAAGGTCAAAGCTTTAGCCTGTAGCTTAAACTCATGGTTATGTCCCTTTTACATGGTGCTTACCTTCTTCCTTTCTTTGTTAACCAGTCTTCTTTAAGTTGACCTTTATGCTCTGTTTACCAGGCTTACATATGGACTAGACTACAAAGGAAATGTGTGTGGTGACAAGCATGCTAATCCTGGCCTCCGTGAATTGGAGCTTAAATATTGGTTGAATCCTAATCAGGTTTATCAAAGTGGTCTGAAGGACAGTCAATTTAAGTTGGCCGATGCTCGGAGTATATGCTTGATGGATTGCCCAACTCCGTCGGAAGACTCTATAAACTGGGTTTGTGATTACCCAGAAGGTGAAATACGGCTCTCGATGGACGATTGGATAGACAGGAACTACGATTACTATGAGTTCCTTACACCTGAGATGAGAAACAGCTCGGTTAACCTCCAGGGTCCTTGTTACCCTGTCATCTTTCCTAGTGTAAATGGTTGGTTAGATATACCATTCTCAATGTTTTTTTTTTTAAACTTTTTAAGATTAGATTAAATAAAACTTCATGTCTCTAGATTCTTGGATGCAGTAAATCATTCAAACCGTTGTCTGCATAATCTTTGTAACCCCTGTTAGAATCGTGTTTTTCACAGTTTATTGGAGCTGCCAGTTCCTCGCCCGCCCCTCAAATGTGTCATTAACGCATTGGAAGCAGATGGGTGGAATGAATATAGATGCAGATTTGATTATAGATGAATCTATTCATAAGTCAACCAACTCTCGGTCATCTGTCTTAAAGGTATACAAGATTTATTTCCTCTGTATATTTTAATCTTAACCCTGTTATTTTCACTCATGCATGCATGCTTTTGTTAATTTTCAGTATTAGATCACAGGTCTGCTTATTTAGTTAAAGTGTAATAACCTTTTAAATTTCAAGCTTCTCTATCACATGTCTTAAATTTGTTGTGTCATAACATTTCTGAAGCTTAAACTTTTTCTGTGCTAACTCATAGAGATACATGTCGGATATTGGGAAATCATGGCCGGTACTGATTGTTTGCGGAGGAATCTTGCCTCTATTTTTGGCAGTGATTTGGTTGCTAATGATTCGACATTTTGTTGCTGCGATGCCATGGGTAACAATAGTCCTTTTCAACGTCCTCATTGTATCAGTCACAATGTTATATTACCTAAAAGGTGAGAAACATGTTTATTCCACCTTTCTACTTATTGTTCAATGATTTCATGTGTTGCTTCAGTCGAGCCTGAAAAAATGATCGTAAATCTTAATTATTGTGATTCTGTCTGATGCAAAACTGAAGTTTATGTCAGATTTCTGAAGGGGATGACCACCATTTTAAAATCATTTTCCTTTTGACTTCCTTATGAGATTCATCAGCATCGGTTGGATTTAGTTGGAACCAAATTTGTAATACCCTGGATATGCATCTTAAATCAAACTTCAAATATGATATCCTATTAAATTCCCAAAACTTGTTTAGGTTAAGTCCCTAAGAGATGACACAGTGGTTCAAGGCTTGGGTTTTGAAGGTATGTTCCCTCGAAGTCTCAGGTTCAAGATCCATTTGTGACATTAATTTGTAGACATCTCTGGTGTCTCCATTTCTTTGATGTCTCCTGGTGCCTGCCAAGGGACGGGCGAGGTTACCCTGGATATAGTGGAGCAAAGCTCAATTTCCCGATTTCAAAAAAAAAAAAACACTTGTTTAGGTTAAAATTGTCAACTTCTATCTTTTTGAATTAGTATTTCTGATTGTAAATTGTTTGGAAAAAAAAATATTTCTGATTGTAAATATCTTTGTCGCTATAGCTGGATGGATTGGAAATGATGCTATTACTCCCATCATTGGTGAACATGATCCCTATATCCACATATTTGGAAGGGTAAGTTACCTAGCCTCGTGAGCCTTTTGGATTGAAAACCTCGTTTGATTTCAGTCACTCACTGAGTTTTATTTTTCAGGAGCTCACTCATATGCGTGCTGCTGCTGTTCTAATGACCTTTATTATGGCTATCTCTGTTCTTACCTCGATTGCCATAATCCGCCGAATCATAATGGCAACATCTGTCCTAAAGGTCAGTACTATATATTATACATGCACAAGTAGAAAAAAGAATCGATGCTTTTTATTGGCAGCAAAAATTATGAACTTAAAGTACTCATCTACAAGGATGTATAGTTCAGGTAGCCTTCAACTTTTGGCATTGCAAGTTCTTAACTTTTGATTTCTTTGTCTATATGTCACTTATTTCTGCTCAATTCATCGAGACACCCGTAGTTTGTATACTGCTACTGTATCAGTATGTCATTTCAATTTTATACTACTCTGTATGCAGGTAGCTGCAAAGGTGATTGGAGAAGTTCAAGCACTCATTATATTTCCAATCATACCTTATGCCATCCTTGCAATTTTTTACATGTTATGGTTGTCAGCTGCCCTTCATCTCTTCAGCTCTGGTCAGATTGTCCAAAATAATTGCAACTCAAATTGCTGTTCCTATGATCTGGCTTCAAAGCGAGTGAACTGCAACAGCTGTTGTGGTTATAGCATTCGTTATACTCCGCATATCGACATTGCCATATTTTTCCACCTGTTTGGTTGTTATTGGGCTACTCAATTTTTTGTTGCATGCTCTTCAACAGTGATTGCAGGTTCAGTCGCCTCCTATTATTGGGCTCGTGGTGAAACTTCGGTAAGTTACTAAGCGTGTGGCAACATATCTGGCAAGTCTGAACTTCTTTTGGGGCTACGAGTTCTTGAATTAGTTTGCTGGCCGACTATCTTGCTTTATTTGCGCATGCAGTCCTGTGAAACTTGATTAATTTACTTTGTTCTGTGGATTCTTTACTTTAATATTCACGTTTTCTGGTAAATGCAGCCCGAAATTCCGTTTCTTCCAGTTTTCTCCTCACTGAAAAGGCTGGCACGATATAACCTTGGGTCCATGGCTCTCGGTTCCTTGACTGTGTCCTTCATGGAATCGATTCGTTTCATTCTCGAATCTCTTCGTCGCAAATTGAAAGTTGCTAGTACCACGCCAAACAGCTGGATAGGCAGAGCAGCGCATAATACATCTAGGATTTGCCTGAGATGTATAGAGTGGATCATCAAATCTGTTAATCGCAATGCATATATAATGGTAAACTGATTCTCATTTACTTGGTTTTGTTATCTGTTCATCATTGGTTGCAGTATGGTAGCTAGCAAAGATCAAAATGGCGCGAGAATCTCTCCTAGAACATTTGCATTCAATTAATCTTCTATTTTCCAATTCACGCAGATAGCAATAACGGGCAAGAGCTTTTGCAAGGCGTCTGCTATTGCGACGGAGTTGATAATTAATAACATCCTTCGGATCGGAAGAGTGAATGTGATCGGAGATGTCATTCTGTTCCTCGGTAAACTGTGTGTCAGCTTAGCAAGTGCTCTCTTTGCTTTCCTGATGTTGGATACACACAAATACAAATCTGCTCATAACAAGATCTCTTCCCCTTTGTTTCCGGTCTTGGTAAGTTGTTAATGATTCATATTCATTTCATGTAGAGAAGACTTCCATTGTTGATTAAACTTATAATGTGTGATATATCTGAACTTGTTTTTTTCATCAAGTAAAAATAGCGAAACCGTAACGTTTCCTCATTCGATCGATTTCTCGTTTCGGAAACGACAGGTTTGCTGGGGTCTAGGGTATGTGGTTGCTACACTTTTCTTTGGAGTGGTGGAGATGTCCATTGATACAATAATTCTTTCCTTCTGTCAAGATTCTGAAGAACATCAAGGCACAGCTCAGTATGCCCCTCCACTCCTCATGGAGACTCTCAATGATCAAAATGAGATGCAAAGACTTACTCAAGGACCTCCAAGTTCTTAAAATCTCACCATTCACTTTCCTTATTTATATTTGAGAATATTACCAAAATACCCTTTGCATTCTTCTTCAACCCTCCATTGTCATAGTTTTTCACTGTAAATAATCAATTTCTTGGCAGGGTGGAGGAAGTTGGGGGGGAAAAAGTGATAGAGAGAAACAGAAGGAATTACTTTAGGCCTTTTTTTTGGAGGGGTAGTTTTGTTTTTCTTCTTATGTTACTGGGAAACTTTGGACATGGTGTTGTTCATTATTACAACATTGACATTAGTATTATTTTTGTTTCATGTTCTTTGCATCTTGTTCCAAGTTTTTTATTTATTTTTATTTTTTTTTAAATTTCTTGCAAATTAAAACTTGTTGGAAAGATGTGTAGGTGTATATTTACTTTGGTTGAATCACGGTAACCAATTGTTTTGATTTTTCTTTTTTAAATGTATATTTGCGCGTCTGAACCAGCTTACGTAAAATATTTGAATGTTAAGATATATATAAAAAAAAAATCCTAGTTATGTGATGATCATGATTGAATCCATAATTTTTTTGGTTTCTTTAAAGTTTTTGATGACTGGATCAACTCATGAGGGTTAAGTTGGAGCAACGAAGAAAGTTGTTTTTTTATGTAATAGAAGAAACTAAGAAAATTGTTCTTATAACACTGTCAAAAAGAAAAGACAATATTTGAGATATCTTCCATGGTCTTGGACTTTGGGATGAAAAATTTTCAACTAAAATCGATGAGAGATTTGAAATTGACCTATGCATATACCTCGATTAGTTAAATTATGGTCTAAGTTAAACAATGAAAAAAAAGTATTATATACTTAAAACCTAATTGTAAAAGGTTCAATACAATTTAAATAAATTGACTTTTAAGCTAAAATAACTCAATTATCCAATTTATATTAAATATCCCTTGCATTTTTGGAAAGGATCTTTTTGCTTGTATATTACATGCAACAAAGTCCCAAAACTACAGGCAATAACCTCACACAAAGATGGCTTCCGGACTCTCAGGCCAAACAAATTGGCAATGCTTTTGTTGTTGCTTTTGCATTCTCTTCTCCAAACTCCCCATCCTATATAATGCAATATCACATTCACTTTGAGAAGCCATAGAAAAGAAAAGTCAACATGGCTGTAACAAGAACAAGTTTCTTGTTTGGTCTCTTGGTGTTTCTCTGCTTAAGCCTCAGCTCTGCAAATCGAGTTCTCAAAGACAACAATGCTGCAAACGAAGCAACTAGTAGCAATGCATCTTCGTCGCAAGATGATCAACTCGACAATTTTAGCCATGTTGACCTAAATAATAGCAAAGTACTAAAGGGTAGCATACCGAAATTTAGTTCGGTTGGTCCAACGAGTGGCGAATGCTGCAATTATGACCATTGTGGAGAATACGTGTGTCCTCCCAACTACAGCTGTGGTGGAAGCTCTGGTTGTCCATCCTATTGTCCATGGCAGGGATGCCCGGGATATCAAGGATGCCAAGGATGTCAAGGATGCCAGGGATACCAGGGATGCCAGGGATGCCAGGGATGCCAAGGATGCCAGGGATGCCAAGGATGCCAGGGATGTCAAGGTTGTCAGGGATGTCAGGAATGTCAGGGCTGCCAGGGGTGCTTACCTCAGTCCAATGACTACAAAGTCGGCGTCGAGAGCTCTAAGATCCAAGAATCTATAGGAACAGATGAACCTGATCTAGATCCACCTGAAAATCTTCCAGCAGTCCAGACAGGAAATCATAACATAAAATCCAGTGGGGGAGCTAATCAGGAAACTAAATCCAATGGCGGTCTAGTTTAGAGCTCATACCTCGAAGGAACGCTTCTTGTAGCTTCGAATAAAAGCTTCCTTTGTGGAGTTTATTTGCCAATAAACTTACGAAATATTGAATATCGAGGACCTCTCTTCTATGTTGCAGTCTAGACTTGCATTGTTGGGAGAAATATATTATAATACAAGCAGTTTCATGTACTGTTTTGTACTAATACAAGCTCAGCATCCTATAAACAAATCTCTAGATTCACATTCTGAACACTTTCTCAATTTTAATTAAGTTTGTGCCAACTTACATAGTTTCCTTTACTGAAGTTTTTGCTAATTACATGATACTTCTATAGCTTTGTTTACTAGCTACTCGTTATCTTTGTACCGACATAAATGCGGTTTCAACATCAGAGTTTTGAGGGGCAGGTGATGTATCATTGGCAACAGCGATGGACACATCTGCTGCAGTAGGTGGCTGCATCTCGATTTCGGCATATCCCGTGGCAATTTTGGGCGTATCGATTTGCTGATTGTCGTCATCCTCAAGTGACATCACGGTGCTTGTTTCTGTGTTGATTGTAGCATCATCAGTAAATATTCGTAGCCTTCTTTTCCTTCTAGCTGACTTACCCCACCCATGGATAGTTTCTCTTATCCTTTGTGGAATTAAGGCGGCCTTGTAGTTTGTTCCCATCTGCAAAAGAAACATAAAGCAAAAATATGAACTACAACCAACAGGAAACTGCAAACCGAAAACCATTAGTCATTAAGGTTTATCCTCCTACAACTTCTTGAATAAAAAAGGCGATTAACTGAGAATGTGGAACAAGGTACTAAAAATAAACTTGTGAGAAAAACTCGCCGACAGTAATTCTAATACTACTTTTTTTGAGATTACACAACAATTGGAGTGGGGATTCAAACCCATTACCTCGTGGTCCTTGGGTGCACTAATATTATTGAACTATTGCTCTTTTGGCGTAATACTAATACTACTTTTGTTCTAAATCTTAGAAAAAGGTGATCAACGTCAGCCTGCCGTTGAAAGAAAGTAATCCCCTCCATATCTCTATTCCTGAAGAGACTATTGCTACAGCATTTTAATAGGATCCACACAGAATTAGAGCAAAAGTGTATGTTGTTACAAGCTGGCTCCAAAGATTTTGTGAGCCTTTGACTCTCTTTGATATCTCTTAAAATTTCCCCGTTTTTCCTCAGGCTTATACTCCGCCTCCTGCTATGTTCTCTATTAACTTATTTTTTTCGCATTCGGGAATTGGATCTTTGCCCCACTCCATATCAAGGGGCACCTGCGTAGAACAATCTATTGACAGTGGGACTCCAGACTTCTTGGTTATCTAACATTGCCATTCTACTAGAAACACACTTCTTATTGCTTCTAACACCCATTTTAATTTAAAAGAGTGGATTCCACTCAAATTGCAGCAGCCCAAAACACTTCTTTTCTACTACCGGAGGCATAGATACATTTCAAGTTTTAACATATTTGTGATCATTCAAAATGCCTATCACGAAAATCAAAGATTGACGAGAGCTCGCCCAAAAGGACTGATCTATGTCAAAGTTTCATGCCTTAATCAGTGGGTATTAATAGATTTTAAAGCAGCCTATTGGAATGTAAGATATTATGCCTTACAATACCTGAGTAACCAGTGCATATAGGGGCAAGGTGCTATAACTGCAAAGAAATTGTCCAGCAAACCTACCAAAATGATTGAGCAAGTATTTTCAGGATACCTGTTTCCCACCATGCAGTTAATATAGCTACGTATATAAGATTATAACAGTCAAATTAAAGATTCATACCCCAAGATCAGCCTAGTATAGACAAGCAGATGATTACTAATGAAGCAAGAACTGTATCCAAATTGCCACTGAAATCAAAGTAAACAAGAAAATAATTATGAAGAGAAAAAAAAAAGAAGGAAGAATGCCTGAATTACCAAGAAAGTGAGAGAACAAGTCGGTGAAGTTTTCAATGAAACTGCATAACTTGAGTCTGTTTCAAGGTCATTTTGCTGACAAACTTTTAGAATGTGTTGTTAATGATGTAAACGTTATTGAGACGTAAAGAGTCGACGTAAGCATATTATTAGAGGTAATGTCTTTATACAGAGTTAACATCCTAAACCTAATTACTAAATGGGCCTAACAGACCGAATCCAAATACTAATACACTAAACCTAACAAATGACACATGCTTCCGATTTCACTAGAACAAATTGGTGAAATACTGAAATTTGAAATGTGACTTGTTTTCCACTGAGATTAAAGAAGCAAGGACTAGAGAAGAAGAAGTACCCAGAACCAGAAGAAGGAAGCCAATTCAAAAGCATTCTGCAAGAGGATTAAGAGAAGAAGGTATAAAACTATGAACATTAGATTTTTCCATCAAAAAGCAAAATGTAACAAAAACATCTTATTTCTTCTGATGCAGACGTAGATGTCAACTTGTAAGCAACATACAAATCAAGACATGCCTGGAAAAGAACAAAATGGATCAATGACAACAGGAGTTCAGGCTTCTTAAACCAAAAAAGATCATCACGAGGCCTCAACTTTGCTTCGGAAAAGAAACCGGTTATGCCAGCATTCTCCAATGTCAAAGTTGCAATAACATGTTGTAACTTTGTGCCAACTAAAAGAACAAGCTGTATATAAAATAAAAAATTTCCATAAGATCAGATCATGCTGGCATCAACCAGATACATGCTGCAGCTCTAGAAAGAGAGAGAAAAACAGAAGGCTCACAGTAACAGGAATACTTGCTATCCAAAAATATAGGTTAGACCCTGAAAGATGAGAAAAGAGATCAAATACTAATGTCGGATTAGTTAATCAGAACGAGCTAGATGCAGTTTCAAAATTATGATTAAGAAACTAGGTGAAGGACGGCCAGTCACTCAAGTAAAGTAAATTGGAACTGGTGAGCATGAAAGAAAATTTGATACACGTGATGATTAAAATAGAGAGAAAAAAACTATTTCTAGACAGAGGGTTATTATACCTTTCACATTAAACAGCAGAAATGCAACTACAAATCCCCACAGTGGACCACTGCAATAAAATGAACGGGAGATTTTAGTTTCCTTAATTCCTAAAAGATGAAAAATAAGAAATTTAGCTATATTTGAAAATGAAACTTGAGAAATATTATTGCAGGAACACATATTTCGTCCAATCTTTTCTAAAAGTTAATTCCTGAAAGAAAATAAAAAACATAGAAAAGCAAAAAGAAGAGCATATAGGAACGGCATTCTGGATACCTTCAAACTTGAATCCAAGAGTCTTATATTTCACCAAAAGGAAAACAATTGAAATAACACACAAAATTACTTTGTTCGCGTTTCTCTCAAATTCAAAACAAAATCAGAATATCAAATGAGATGAACAAACAAATAAATAAGAAGGATGAAGAAGAGAGGAATGACACACCGAATTAAAGTGGTTTGAAAATTAGTCCTACATCTACTATCCAAATTGCAGAGATGATTCTCATTCAAAATTGTCAATGTCAAAGCGAAACTTCAAAAGGCACAAATGGTGGTTCTCTAACTCTCTCACTCAAAGAATTAGAAACCTCAAAGTGAGCTCATATAGAGCTGTACAAAATACACTTCCAATTGTTAGTATAACTCTAACCAAATTTTACCCCAAGGTAAATACAATTTAACCTATAGTAAAAAGTGAAATGTGATTCATAATTAAGAGTTTGAGGAGGGACAAAATGAAAATCCCAACAAATACGGAAGAGATTCCTTCTGATAATATCGTGACAAAGAATAACTGAACTTGAACAATTTGAAAAACAGAATTACCACATCCATAAAGAATCTAAGGGTTTTTTTTTAATCAAAACAGAAGTTTAAAAATAAGAGACACTTCAACTACCTCACACCAACTATCCTTTGGAATTCTTCTTCCATTGAACGAACCATGTAGCTATGGAAATCATATCTTGATGAGAGGTTGTGGTTCTGCAATTAATAAAATGCAGGAAAATCGTAAATACACGACAAGTTGACTTTTTTTTTACATGTCAGTGAACAAGGTGCAGAAAATTTTAAAATTCTACGGCTCTATACCATAATGTCAAGTGGTAAACACATGAAAGAAAATTAGCAATCCAAACAAATAATCTGTTTGTACTATATCAAAATCTTCCATCTCAAATAAAAAACAGGCAACAGATAAAGAGATGAAAGAAGAAAAACAAAGGAAGTTATAACTGGATGGCAAGAAGTATAAGCCAACAGAATTATAGAGCGCTTAAACATATAAACGTACCATGATGAAGCCTTTCCGAAGTGTAAGGTAGTCAGAGCGGACAACAGAACGCCCAAATTGCCGAAAGAAACATGTCTACAGTCACCATTTAATCATTTAAAAAATGAGTTAGAGTTGATACGTATGCCAATAGCAGTATAGTTTTAATGGAAAAAAATAGACTAAACTTTATCAGGAGTATATCAATAACTTCTCATTGTTCAGTAATGTTATATAAAAAGATAGGATCTTTAGAAATGGGCTATCTCTCCTCATTCTCCATTGATTTTCTATGCTTCATTGTCGGATGCTTATGGATATACGATGTTTAAGTAGAAATATATGTATTAAAAATGGTGATGGGGCTACGAATAGATGCCGCCGTACAGCATTGTGTAAATAAAAAGAAGTTCAATGCTTACCATCCAGATAAGAACACCATTCCTGGTTAAAGGATTGGAGGTGTGGTATTGTACAAAGGTAGATTGTCTCTGCATTATCTTTTCTCTTGTTGTATCTATAATAACAGCAGAGAAATAATTGTCAATTCACCAAAAATAAACCTGGACAATCTAGAGAAAGCAAAGGGTGGTCATGCTAAATACCATGTTATCAACTTTAGAACTCAAGGACGCAACATTTGTACAACCTAACGAATAGATCCTATTCAAGTAAGGTCATAAATACCATAATATCAACTACGAAATAACTAATACACAAAAGTCCCCTTAGAACAGATACGTGCTGTTCATGGACGCTCATTGTGGACTCCTGGTGTTGTTGAAACTTTGCCAAAAATATGATGGGATTGCAAGGGACCAATAATAACTGAAAGAAAATAGATCCATTCATACATTAGCACTCAGAACTAAAAATCTGAGATAGAAGCCCCTTTTTTGCATGGTTTTGTCTTTGAACTACCCGAAATTTATGGGCTCAGCAAGATGGTTTAGGGGAGCACAAATTGAAGCCCTTGAAAAATTTTATGAATAAGAGATCCTTTACATGTTCAGATGTAAATATCAGTCGAGTTTAAAATGATACAAGCTCGAAAAGCAGGACTTGGAAGAACTGTGGCCAATGGATAAAAAAATCTTTTCAAATGTATTTAAATTGAAATCTTGGCTAGGGGTAGGGGCTGGGCATGGTTGGAGATACTCTCCAAAGTTCTGGGTTTGAATTCCCAGATAGCATGTAAACCTTTTTAGTAGGTAAGAAGAGAAGATAACTTAGCTAAAGTTGAATGTTAAAAAGTCACACAGAACATAATCATATAACTCACCACTGAATAAATCATGGCGGTCCATGTGAGCTTCATTTTCCCATACTCTCCAACTGTGGATCTGGTCAAATTATCAAATGTCAAACTTTGAAATAAATAAGTTTTCTATGATTTTTAGAGAAAGTGCAAACATTTTCTTTCATAATTGAGGAATGGTTTATGCCTCAAATTTAAAAAATAAATTTTGCATTTGTAGATATTGTATTTTTAGAAAAAGAAATTTTTCATTGATAAATGATATGAAAGGGAGAAAGCTCAAGGCATAAGCCTATTACAAGTAACTTTTCCAATTGACAATTAAAAACGACAAGTTGTGCAGATCCATCTTTAGAAGATGTTTGTACCAAAAATAAACAGGAGTAAGAATTGTTTCTAACAAGATATCAAAGAAATGTGATAAATCCCTGAAAACTCTTCGATTACGCTCCAACCAAAGATTCCAAGCTAGCACTCGAACCACTGCTAGCCAAAAACTCTTTTTAGATCCAATGAAGGGAGATCCCAACAAATCCAAATGCAAGAAGTCCTCAATGTTGTATGGGAAAACCGTATACCAACCAAAAGCCTCCAAAAGTAACTACAAAGGCTCCAAGCGAACGGACAATGAACAAAGAGATGACTTAAAAGCTTCAGTAGAACGATTACACATTAAACAACAATTCGGTGAAAGAGCCATATACCGCATACAACGCTCTAATCGATCCATACAATTAACTGCACCTAGACTTAGCTCCCAGAAGAAAATTTTAACTTTCTTCGGGTAAGCATCATGCCAAATAAATGAACAAAGATCCTTATGTAAGTCATCAACGCCACCCAACAAACTTACAGTTAAGGTTTTAACCGAAAATAAACCTGTAGAATCCAAGGGCCAGATCCAAGAATCAGGAGTCTCTGACAGATGAACTCCATCAAGAATAACTGTTAAGGTTGACCATTCTATTAATTCCAGATCGGTTAAATTACGCCCCAACCTTAAGTTCCAAGCTAAAGAAGTATCATTCCAAACATTAGTAACCTTAACTCTCTGATGATCAGTAAGACGATAGAGGCGAGGAAACTGGATGAATAAAGGGCCCACATCTAACCAGTTGTCCAACCAAAAGAAAGTGCCATCACCGTTCCCAATACACCGTCTTGCACGACTGGATATTAGGGGAACATACTTACAAATGATTTTCCATGGAGAATAATTTATCGATCCACTACAATCCAAAGGCCAAGAATCCATATCTCTATTATCATAAAATTTAGCTACAATAAAACGATGTCAGATATCTACGAATCGCTTATTGGCCGTTCCTAGATATTGTATTGAATATCTGATAATTCTATTTGACATTCATCTGTTAGGAAGTAAGTTAGGAATGCGAATGTAACAAGCAAATGGTAATAAGACCCAATTCACTTTACGAAGATAGAAGCCACAATGATCCCTATTATGCTTAATCATCAAAAGAACTTTTTTTTTTTTTCATTATGCCCATAAATAGACGAACTTCTATTAAGCAAAATAATCAAAGTATAATTTCTATTGTTGTTTTCCTAAGTCAACCCCAAATAAAAGATTCCAAAAGTACTAAAAAACAAAACCATCTAGTTTCAATGATTTTATAGAATGCAGTAAACTGGTTGAGAGAAGAAAATCTATGGTTGTAACTATAGAAACAAGTGAAGGAAAAAAAAGTAAATTAAACTATCCCTGAAATCCCTTTGAATAGCTTTTTGGAGACTGATTAATTTTTCAGCAAGGTTGAATTATGGAAAATTTAATTATATCAACCAACAAAAATGAGTGTGAAAGAATATCTAACCTTCACAACGGCTAGCAACATTGTCAAGCAACTATAAGATATATGGGTTAGTGCCATTATAAAGATAAAGCGATGCAATTGCTCAAGACCTTCATATGAAACAAATGGCTCATGACCCTGCACAATGAGAAAATTTCAAATTTCAGTTGACTACTGGGATGGAAAAAGGGGGGATCTTACCAATGCATAAAAAATCTTTTTTTATAAGAAAAAAAAAACCCACAACATACCTCTTTGCAAGTATTTTTGTTCACAGTTAGCATCCTCCTATACAAATGCGGGAAAGCAGAAACCATATATAGCTTTCGCTTCTCGGATGAAGAATTATCTTCGTTTTGCTCATCAATCTCCGACTGGGTGCATGGAGTAAAAGAGGTACTGTAAAACTTGGATGGAATGCAGATATTTGATATCACACTTGATGTTGCTGTCAGAAGCAAAGAAATAAATCCAAGCAACATTAACTCTGCAAAGCCAAACAATTGTATTTATGATGAGCAAAATGGAGTATATATTACTAAATTTAAATGAGAACCAGACACCACAAGAAGCTTACCTTCTTTCATTTTCTCCACTGCCTCAAATAAGGGTTTTCTATGAGTTTTCCCCAGCCACTGAATGAGAAAAAGAAACAAACGCATACCATCATTAGAACAAAATCTGCAGTAACTAGCACATAAGGGAGAAAATGTACAGATATTTCTTGTAAAGAGTAGAATCACTCAAGTATACAGATATTTCTGTCAATTACGTGAGCTAAGCCACATTCGAAAAAGATGTATGGATTCAAAGCATGATATTTTGACTAGTTAACAGGCAAGATTCTTTGTTCAAAGCAAACAAGCAGGGTACCGAAATATACTTACAGAGCTTAGCCTATGAATAGAGCGTTCTACAAGCAACGAAACAGCAACGAAAATTGTCAACACGGAAGCAACAGACCAAGTAGGGGTCAAAGCCAGAGATCGTCCCTCTGGGAGGCCATTTTCAGCCATTTCCAACAAATCTGAAAGCTTACAACCTAAAAGATAAACTTACAAACATCCAGTCCTATGTACTAGTATCAGCAGAACTACAGTGAAAGGAAGAAAATAGAAGAAGAAGCTAAAACTCCTCAGTGGAACATCTTTCTTCAAGAGTACTATGAAATTTGAATCACTGCTACTAAGATAGGAAAGGAAGTATGAGTTAACTTCAAACAATGCCTCATGGAAGAGATGACTCAAGTGAGTACAAATTTAACTTTGCAGCCTTCTCCAATCAATATCAGAACAGATCAAAAAACTTCCATTTGAGAGAAACGTGATACAACTAACTGGACCCAGGAGAAAATCCAACAGATCTTCTTACTTTTTCCTTTAAAAGAAAAAAATGCAATCTTTCAAGCATTCCAGTTTGAGAAAGTGAGCTTGCATATACCCCACAAACGAAACAGCTTCTTTGAACCTGAAATGGATCCAACAGAAGAAAACTCCTGAAACAACAAACCATCAACTTTTAACTCAAATCTCTCAGAACTGGATGACACTAAATCCAATGTTTTCAAATTCTCCTAACAGATCCCTTTGAAATCTCACTGACATTCACAAGAAAAATCCGGAAACGCTGCTTCTCACTATACCTCTAGCAAAGCAGAAGAGACAAGCCAAACTCAAAGTGACAGCCGATTCCAAAAAAGAAACAATATATATATATATATAAATGAACAGCCACAGAGATAGGAAAAAGCCTCGGACCAAGGTTTATTAATAGACAAATGACAACCCCATGTGCACAAACTTCTTGGGGTTGACAAAGCTGCAGCTTCCAAGTTATATTAACTCCCCAACAGAAAATAAGGCATCTTCCTAAGCATAAAGCCACTGAAATTTATGAAGAAAACGCGCACACGTGCCAGGAGAGATCTCATCAATATGACTATGATTGCATTTATTTGGCATGGATAAAGAAAAGTTAGCGAAGGAACTTATGGTAAAATTTAATAATGTTTGTTTAGGTTAAAAAAAAAAGGGTCCCTCAACTACACATTTCAATTCCCTCATTCTAACCACCTTTCCTACGAGCAATCTTATTCAACATAGTTTTCGTGCAACTTCTCGTTTAAACACTCTCATTCAAACAATCTTCTTGTAACCCTTTATTCAAACAACTTTACCAAACATGGGTCTCATCGAAGAACCACATTCCAACCACTTGATTCTTTCTCTTCTCCATCCAAACATACCCTTGTATACCTATATGCTTGGGATATAAACAAAAAGTAAATCATGAATATATAAGTGACGACAATTATTTTCATTGGAATCAGGCCTTTTGCGCGAAACAAAAAACAAACCCACGAAGACGTATGTTCAAAGTAGACTATATCATATAAACCTAGAGATCCAAGTAGAGTTGTGATCTTTATCCCTGCATTCTTGAAGCTGACTCCAAAAAAATTGCCAATGATGAAAGAGCAGAGTGAAGATCTTCAATTTGTCGTTTAAATTTGACAAATAAATGACGGTGTCCGATTTCATGGGTTTCTTTTGCCTTTTCATTTGGCACACTTGGGAAACCAGTAAATTGGGTTTCTTTTGCTTCAGTGAATTGGGTTTATGAAAAAAATAGATAAGAGAAGAGAAGAGAAGAGAATACTATAAAACATTATTGAATTCCAATAATTGAGGAGGGGAATTGAATGCGATGTGGATGTGATGGGGTTTCTGCAACCGTAGATTTGATGTTGCTGCCACTATGCTCAATCCCCATGGATGACTCCGCGTTTTGCCCAGCAAGCAGCATCAATGAATTTTGGGGCCTCTACTGTTTTGCTTGCTTTGAAATACCACATTTATTTAATGGACCCCTTGCAGCTCTTTCATTCCTCACACTTTCCCTTTTTTGAAAAATATTAAGCATCATTAACCATGAGAATTCACTCCTCAATTAGCATATTTGGCTTAGAGGGACGGAAAAGAAAGGATAAACGAAGAAAAGTAAAAGTAAATTAATAATAGATAGTCAAACCATAAGAAAGAATCTCTTTTCTTTCATTCACAACTCTTCCCTTCTCACCATACCAAGCATATCCTAATGGAGTCCGAAGGCAGGTTGAGCTTAGCAATTAGATGAGCCACTTTATTACAAATTTGATCATAAAAAGAAAAAGAGATCTCTCTAAACAACAAGATCGAACTCCTAATATCAACTATAATGTTACTGATTTCAGTAACATTTTAGAAAATATTTTGTAGAAGATTTATTACAGTTTTAGAATCTGATTCCACTAAGATTATCAGGATTGGAAGAATGGAGCTCTCTAAAACGTGCCTCAACCCGTCCCAAATCGTTGTTGCTACCACCATCATTGTCGATGTCGCTTTGATGCCTCAATCCGCTCCCCACCCTAAGTACCCTTGAACGATCCACCCTGTATAGCATGTTAACATGATAGAATTTCAATCCATCTCACTGACAAAAAAAAAAAAAAAAAAAAACTTGAACTATGTTTTTCACTTTTCCTATTGTGATGATATTTGAAAATAAAATTTATTCATTAGGTTGCATGTGTGATACAAGGGAATTAACCTACCTTGCCTTCTTTTTGTAGTTATAATATTTTGAAAGTTTGGATATTGAACCTCTTACTTAAAAATATATGAAATTATTGTTGGGTTAAGTTTAATGTAACCCATTTTTTATGTTGTTTGTTACTTTGAAGTAGCCAAATATATTGTAGATCCGGATGAAAAATTAAGACTCGTCTAAAAAATTAAAGCCTATAACCGCCTCAAATCGAGACCTTGGGGGAGTAATTCGTGAAAGCCCAAATTCTTTTGAAAAGCCCCTATAGATAAGAGCTTGCTTCATTTAAGTGTTTAATCATGAAATTCTCGTTGAAAAAGGTACACTCGTCATCAATATGATATATTTGATAGTTTCTCAGCATTTCTCGATGTCATGTCAAATTGTTAGTTTGTTCATGTGGTTGGTTGCCATATTTGATAAGTATGATATCTTAATCTATATTTCTTTTAAATAATTAGAAAACTGAAGCTTCTCATCAACTACATATTTGGAGCTTGAAAGCAGTTGCACATGTCTCTTCTAGGCAAGACTCAAACTGATGAGAACAACAAGAGATTTTAACTCACTCATGAATTTCAAATCCGAGACTTTTAATAAAAACATATCTTTAAAACTTCAAATCTCTGCCAATGAAATGAACACCTCTCAATTAATTCACATTTGAACTTGAAAACATCAAGGTAGTCTAACAATTGCACAAAATTAGCCTAATCTACATCTAAACTTGAACTAATCCAAACCGAAAGGAAATTATCAACTCACATTTCTTAGAATGGACTATGCTTTTTTTTTTGGAAAATACTATGCAATATGCTTTTGTCTTAAAGTTTTAGAAAATAAAATTGAAACTATTCTCTTCCTACATTTAGAAAGGAAAATGATATGTTGCCTAAACAAACAATGTCTTATCTTGTGCTATTGTTCTTGGTCAAAATCTCACTTACTTTACCCATAAAATAATTAATAGTTAAATTATATTATATATAGTTAGGTAACATACACTTCCTTACAAACAAAGATCCCAATTAATCATCAACTACCTAACTTATTTTTCCCCCTTGAATTGTTGGCAATTTTTGTGCACATTCACAATGATTGTTTCAATACAAAATTCCATATAGAAAAGCACAAAGT
This sequence comes from Cyclanthera cordifolia, assembly GCA_037832605.1. Classification (NCBI taxonomy): domain Eukaryota; kingdom Viridiplantae; phylum Streptophyta; class Magnoliopsida; order Cucurbitales; family Cucurbitaceae; genus Cyclanthera; species Cyclanthera cordifolia. The sequence continues at coordinate 2,793,427 of JBBMEG010000022.1, read as the reverse complement.
CAATATTAATTAGTTAAAGGAAATCCAAACCCAAATTCTATGGTTGGACTTATAGAACATTCTTACATCTTAAGCTAAGGTGACATGAATTTCTTAGCCATCAAGAAATATGACATACATAGTTTGAAAAACTAACATTTCTTTACCTTTTTAGACATTAATGAATAATTATTATTAAATAAATTATTGATTCAAAAGTCAAATCATTAAGGAAAAAAAAGAGTGATAGATTCATTTCTGAAAAAAAAAATTTTAATCAAAAGCATCAAATATATTATATTTCAATTTTGAAATATTCCATAATATTAAATTTTAATTTTTATTAATCTGCATTTAAATTCGTGCGCGGATGATCACCAAACAACGAAATAAACGTTCTAATGATCCTTTCACTATATATATAATTTATTTAATACTTTATTTTCTTGTAAAAATAATAATATGGGTACATTTCCATACTCTATTTGGAACAAAATTTGATCAAATCAAGACGATGAATGATTCACTTATCAAAGTTTTGGTTACAAAAAATCATTTCTTTCGTAATTAATTTAAATTTTTTTGTATCATTATTTTTCTTCTCTTAATCATTTTTTTCATAATCTTATTCTATATGTAATTACTATTTAATTCCAATAACCAATACTAATTTTGCAACCGAAATGGTTGATGGCTTAGTGTCACAAGTTTGATGGTTAAAATTGATATTTGGCTCTCAATTTATTTAAGGGTGATAGTACTCTCTATGTAGAGTTAGATTTTTATATTCACTCTATAAAATCTCATCCAAACGAGTTATTACTATAATTTCTTCATTTTTAATCACTCAAAATAATC
>JBBMEG010000022.1:2775136-2785683 GCA_037832605.1 Cyclanthera cordifolia | reverse complement strand
AAAAAAAAGGAAAAGTTCAAAAACAGAAGACTTACAGAGAATTTCTGAAGTAAGAGACAAACTAGTTTCACCTAAATTTTGCTTGAAATTGAGGCAAGAGTAGTTTTCTTTATATGAACATTATATTATCACCCAAGTAATGCCTTGGAATACAGTCATATTTTAAATGATACCTTTGTAATAAAAAGAGATCTTTCAAGTAGAAAGAGCTAAGCAAAGAGAGACTTAACAAAATGAGTAGATTTCAATTAACATAAAATAAATTAGTTAGATCAGTTGTGACTTTCCTTCATACATGAGTGGAGAAGGAGTGACAAATGAACAGATGAACAGAAGAACTGAATCTTGGTATTATTTGGCAGATAATGACAGACATTGACCAATATTCAACTGACATGTAAGACTTTTGTAGTTTCATCTGTCATGAGCTGTCATCACATCTTAAGAAAGTGGCTACTTTATAACTTCTTTGATCCACTTTACAATACTCAAGATTTGTTTGATTTGATTAATCATGGTAGTTCATCATTAGTTAAAAAACAATATAAAATAGTCAAAAAGTGCTTGCATAGAAATGAGCTTTTTGAACACAAGGCTGAAACATGAAGACCCCGAAGTTTGTAGACAAACAAAACAAAACAAAACATCAAAAACAACACAAACCAAGTAGATTTTACTCCCAAATTGTCTCAATTTGGCAATTCAGTTTTGGACTTTTCAGTTTTTTATTCTAGACATAGTAAAAAAGGGAGGGGTGCAAAAATTTCCAAGCCAAATGGCTTGAAAGTCTACTCACTGGTCTCTAAATGTTCTCTGAAAACTTTTAACATATCAAGAAATGTGACAATTCCAATCAAACTGCAGTCGTCTTCGATAACCCAAACGTAGTTCACACGGTGTGCGATTGCCTGGATAATAACAGCTACCAAAGAGCTCCTAGGATGACAAACTATGGCCTCAGCACGGCGAGTGATCCGTGCAGAGTAACTTGATGATCTCCTATACTTTCTCGAGCTCGGAGATGGCGAGTACTCCTCATCAGATGATGATGAAGTGAGAGAAACAGATCCAATTGAGGATGGTGAACTATTGAATTCCTCCAGCATTCCTTCCAAGTTGCTCTCTTTCAGCCTAGCCTTCACCAACTTTACAAGATCCTCTGGAGGCCCTCCGCAGTCAATGTAGGCCATCAAATCTCCAGACGACAAGGTCATAATCGCTGCAATGGCCTTATCGCATCCAGCAAGGGCAAAGGGTGAGATCTCACCGATCAGTATTCCATCCACATCGATAACTGCAACTGAGGTTTGGTTGGCGATGCAGCGGGAAAAGGCTCCAATGGCAGAGGAGGCAGGGGAGTGGTAGTTAACAGATAACACATTGGTGCAAATGATGCCAAGGCTGTCAAGGGAGAGAGCAGCAATTGAGGAAAAAAGGCCAATTGAGCTAAGAAGATATCTGATTATATCTTCCTGAGTCAGCCAGCAGAATTCACGGCCGCCATGGATAGCATTTGTCGTGTTTTTGAGCTGCTTTCTTCTTGAGTTGCTTCCGTGCTTGGTCTTGATTGGAACAACAAAATTTTGAGCACCATGGAGAACCAGATCAATGGCGTCTAACAAGCTGGAATATCATCAACACAGATACTTAAACTAACTTCATCCTTAAGAATTTTATATAACCCTATCATTCTCTTTATGAATTCATAATCATATAAAGTAATAGAATAAAACCAAAAGACAGCAACGAAAAGAAAACTAAGTGCGGGAAAGCACTTTCCTCCTGAAGAGCTAATGAAAGAAACAAACAATTCATAACAGAGATTCAACAAAAAGTAAAGTAACGCCCGTTTTATATCAGAAATTGACAAAACTTCAGAATCCCAATTGAAGAATCTCAATATCTAACGCAAACATCAATAGAACAGCAGCAGTTACAAATCACTAGAACTCAATCAATTAAAGAATCAATTGAAACAAATTCTGAAAAGGAAGAGAAAAAAAAAAAGAAGATCCAAATTGCATCAGAATAATTTGTATACCTAGCAGACGGCTCCAAATGCATAACGATTCCAGGAATTCGAGGCAAAATCTCAGAGACAGAAGCGCGCAATGCAGCCGAAGGGGACAACAAATTTTCGTCCCTGCAAAGATAGCAAATCACATCCACCATACACAGCTTCCCAACGCATCGACAGCACTCAAAATCGCCGCCGCCAGAACCACCATCAACGCCGCCGCGACAACCGTTCTTGGCGAAACGGCAATCCCAAACACTGACGAAGTAATCTTCGGAGAATTTGAGAGCAAGCAAAGCGTCAGCGACGGTTGCGGACAAGGACAGCGGCCTCAGCGCAGGCTTGCCGAGACAGAGGTCAGAAACGTCATGCGAAAAGAAGCTCACTGCCATACAAAAGCAAAGAGGGAAGAGTTTGAAGAAACCCCAACGAAAATTGATATCGGAGTGCGATGGAGGTAGGCGGCGGCCGGCGGTGGTGGCAGATCGAGGAAATTGGACAAGGTGAAGAAAAAAAAGGAAGTGCAGTAGTGGAATATTTATAATGAGAGAGTTTTAAAAAGAAACTGAAAAATGAAATATGAGATGTACGGTACTTAAAAGGGTACCCAAAATATATAGCAACTGGGGCCCACTGCTTTTTCCTTTATTCAATTTTCTTTTTAATTTCGCTTTTTCAATTGCTTAAAAAGAGGTTTATTTAATTTTGTAAGGAATCAGCGGAGAGCAAATCCTGGTACAAAATATTTGTTAAAAAATTTCATATTTATGTTTCAACAAAATTTTAGTTTAAAAATTTTTAAAAAGAAAATTTTAGATTTCAATTCTAATAATTCCAATAAATGTCTCATTTAATTCTTATGATTTAAAAAATTTAAATTTAAATGGATAAGATCTATAAAATATTATGTAATTCGTAGTTAAAAATAAATAAAATACGTAAAAGTTAATTATTTATATATTTAATATTTAGTGTATGAGATAGTAATTGATTAGACCTGAATGTTTTTATGTTTTGTCTATATACTTATTTTGTCTACCAATAATATGAACTTTTTTATGTTTTATCAAATTCTATGGTTTAATTTTTTTTTTTTCTTATTATATGTACTGACTTTTGTATTTATCCAAATTATAAGAATTAATTTTCTTTTTAAGTACGATTAAATTCTATATTTTACTAACCATAAAAATTAAAATATAGATTTTTATTATACCTAAGTAACGAAGTATGTGTTTATTTTATATACATATTTTGTTTTAATGATTGTATATTTGTACTTATATATAAATTAATATATTTTATTTCTTATTATATGTTTTCTGCCAACAAAATATCTAATCATTCAAAATTATCTCATATATATATATATATATTAAAAGTTTTGATGACATTTTAATTGTAATTTAATTTGTAAATTAATATCCATAATTTTAATTATTATTAAAATAATAAATTTAAATTATTTATGGTGTCAAATTCAAATATTTACGTTTAACAACTGTTTTTCTCCTTCTTTTTTTTTTTTTTTTTTTTTTGCTTGTTACAATTTATATATATATATTAGCAAATATGGTATAACAGTAATATTTTTTTATATTTCTCTTAGTTCCTATATTTATAGTTAAATCTTTATTTTTCTAAAATATTAATTCTCATGCCAAAGCGAGCATATAGTTCGACTACCACTAATTATATATTAACATGACTTGATTAGTTCGAGTTTACAATCCTTTATTTATACTTAAAAAAAAAATTAAATTTCTTATTTCATGAAAACAATTGAAATTTGAATAAATTAATTGTGAACATTTAAAGATTTTATTACTTTTAAATTTTAGGTTGCTTTTTAAAACTATAAGTAAGTGGTAGATATTAAAGTAAAGAAAATCATAGATATGGAAATAATGATAATCATTTATTGTAATAATAGTAATAGGCTTAAAATTCAAAAATCAAAAAAAAGAAAAAAAAAAAAAAAGCAAATGAATATATAACCGGCTGGTTTATTTTTTTATTTTTATTTTTAAAGGTATTAGTAGCTAATGGCTAATTAAAAATTATGGCTACTTTAAAAAAAAAAAAAAAAAAAAATTTGGTGTTTAAAAAAAAAAAAATCAGGGAGAGTGAAAAATAAATGATTTATATCTATGACATGTACATATAACAACTACGTATCATACCACATGGATTTCTCAGACTATCCAAATTTAGTTCATGACTCTCGAAAGGTGGTTGAAATACTCTTTGCATGTACAACATATGAAACTCAAAATAGAACAATTCAAGTATGCAATTACAACATTATTATACACACATGATCGTAAAGATATGTCCATCTAATATATCATGATATGTATATGGTGGTAAAGTACGTCATCTAATCGGTCATGATTAAATACATACTTATAAGTTTATAAGTTTGTTTGTCCCTCTCATGTTTTGTTTTTTTCTAGAATCTTACGTCTTTTTAAAAGAAAATCGAATTTAAAATCAAATGTTTTGGTGGGGATTATATATTTTTTCTAATTCTTTAATTTTAAATTAAATATTATAATAGATATTTTTTTAGATTGTTGTGTGTGAATCTAATTTTAATTATTATAAAAAAATATTGACTAATTAATTATAAGGTTATAATTGTCCACTACTGTTTAACTAATCAGTTAAATATGGTTCTTGAATTCAAATAATTTAGACTAAATAAATCTAGGTATTTTACTCATATTTTTTTTAACTGAGCCATAGAGAACAGTGGTTTGAAAATTATATAAATATATCTAACAAGTAGATGGAATGTGTAACGCCCGGAATTAGAGGTACATGAATGAATCGAATCCACATCCGAATGAGAGAGATCTTGGGATATAGTCTCATGGTGTTAAGGCTTAAGAGAATTGATTTGTACTACCTATACCACCAAGGTGCACCTTCCTTTTCGGTGGCTTAATCGGAGGAATTTCACAGTTAAGCGTCCTTAGCTTGGAGTGCATGTGAGTAAGGCAAAATATGCTAAAAGGACACGTGATGGTTTGTGGGGATAGTCTTCGTTCTTAGAAGTCTTTAGAAGCTAGGGGAATGTCGGGGCCCAAAGAGACCGGATTTCAATACCTCATCCGAATCCTAGACCGTAGGCGTTATAGAATGGGAAGATGATTTTCTTTTTTCAAAATTATTATTTTTATAAATATGAAAAAGAAAATAAAAAGTAAATATAGAATTGAGTAAAGGGACCACTTTTTAACGTACTATCGCATGATTTTGTCGGTTTAGGTGATTTTGATTAGAGAATAGTACAAGATATGTCGTGTTCAAAACAGAAAAGTGGAAAAAGTGTTGGGAGGGCAAAGTTTGAAAGTTAATTTACCCCAAAACCCATTGCATTATTATTTATCATTTTCACCTCCTTCCAAACTTAATTTACCACAATCTTCCTTCAATGCTATATTTTTATTTTCTATCTTACACAAAATGTACAAAATAATATATATATATTATTATGTATTTAATTTGATTATTTACGATACAATATTAAAATATATATATTAATAATACAAATAAATAGAATTTGCCTACATTAATAATTATATGGCGAGAATCAAACTTAATTTTAATTAAAAAAAAAAGAAAATAATTTTTATGTTTCAACTATAAAACTAGTTACTTCAATTAAGTAAAATTAATCGAAAACAATCAAGTGAGCTGATCGAAAATAATCTAAAAATAACCTAATAATATAAATACAATACTGGAACTTGCCATTTAAAAAAGATGTCTGACTTTAATTTAAATTTAGTTGATAATAATAATAATAATTTTAATATAACAAGACGTAATAGAAATATATTTCTAAAATTTATTATAAACTTTATTTAGATTAAAATTAAACAAAAGTTAAGTAGATATTTATACATTTATTTTAAGGATATAATTTATACATTTATTTTAACGTATTATATTTGATTTGTGAATTTATAAGTATTAAAGATTAGCACAGGGATCAATCAATAAATTTTAAATTTTAATCATTTTTATTTTATTGGACCAAATATTTAACTTCCATATCAAGAATAAAATTTTATTTCAAAACTAATAGATGATAATGATAATAATAATAATAATAATAATAATAATAATAATAATAATAATAATAATAATAATAATCTATTTAATAAATGTTATAATACTCCCTCCCCTCTGAATATGAAATTTTCAACCATTTCAAAACTCAATTATTGAACTTAAAAAAATAATAATAATAAATAAACAAATCTTAGCATGGGAGTTGAGAGGTTCGAAACAGAGGTGAGAATTTTTTTTTTGAGGAACTGGTTAACCTTGAGATGAATGTTCAAACAATCTAATATAGTCTATCGAGAATTATTCTCTCCATAATCACGTTTTTCAAAATCACATTTTTATTGTCATTCTTAACTACTTTATTTTTCAAATAATCTAATATATGTTATTTTTCTCGTAACAACTTTTTGTTTTCTCAGGTTACTATTTTTCATTCACATCATACCAGTTATTTTATTTTTGTTGTTATCGTTTTCTTCACCTCAAATAAAACTAATCATTATCTCAATAATCATTTTCTTAATCACAAACACATTTAATAATTTTGTTCATAATCATTTTTTTTCTCATTCTCCTCATAATTCTCATTTCTTCTACATTCTCATTCTCTTTGTCTCAAACATATCCGAAGAGGAGATCCAAGAAGTACAGATTGGTATTCAAACTCTCCCAAGTTTATGTCCACTCTCATAACAAATCTTACATATGACTTTATAAAAACTCTTGCCAAAATAATCATGATTGACATATTAATATCATAGTTAGTTATGACGACATTGAATCAATTTTTCCTCATCGGGGCGGAAATTATGAGAAAATTTTACATGTCTAGTTACAACTGACATTGATTTGATTAATTTATAATATGGTAAGATCTATTAGACCATTGAAAAAAAAATTACTGTCTTTATCCATACACTCAATTGTGCTAATACACTACATACATACACACATACATATACATATGAAATAATATTATAGCAAAAACATTGAAGACAAGAGAGAGTTTATGAAAGAAGATGACATAATTGGTGATGATGGAAGCTACATTTTGATGAATATCACACACAATACAATAAAATCCTAGAGAACAAAATATAGTAAAACATTATGTAATGAAATTGAAAATAAAAATCGAGATAAAATAGTTAAAAATAAAATGTGAGAGAAAACACAAGAAAAAAAAATAATCCACCGACAATGTATTGGTTACGTCCATGAATAGATGAGAGTGAACTTTATTAGTTTTGGAAATATAAAATATCGATCAAAGAAATGCGAGAGTTTTATAAGAGCTCTCTCGTAATGAAAACTCTATTACAATAAACGATCTAAATCAATTAGACCTCTAATTAACTAAGTAATCTTGGAGCATATACAAAATTCAAAACATTACCAGAAACTTACAAAATTAGTGAAATTTAAAAAATAATTTCAAATATAATCATTTTAAAATAAATTAATAAATCTAGTCAATATATTAACGAGTGTTATTATGTTTTTCTTTTGTAATATATTTATAATTTTTTGGTGCGAATAAGTATATTTATTACAATTTTCCAAACATTATATTGACGCACTGGAATCTAAATCTAAATCTAAAGGCCCATTAACCTTTATACTCTAGCAATAAAACATAAATTACATTAAAAAAATATATATAGATGAACATGATGATCAGTATCATTAAATTAGATTAATACTATTATCGATGTTCTAACCCTCTAACCATTTATACATGCATGTAAACATAATTATCATGTGAAGTCATCGATGACGACTGACATAAAAAAACAAAAATAAAAAACTTTTTTTTATAAAAAATAACATCCTATTTTCTTATTTTATTTTTCATCTTCTTCTCTCTCTCTCTTTCTTTTTTTTTTTTTCAATTTTCTCCCTCTCTGTCTCTTTTAATTTTTTTTTTTTTTTTTTTTTTATATATTTCGGCTCTCTCTCCCTTTTCTTCTGGTTTTTTCCTCTCTTTATTTATTTTTAGTTCTTCGAAGCAAACTATATTTTAATTAATTCAAATATGCATTTTAGCTAATATATATATTGATGTATGAAGCTATGTTTTCGTTAGTTCTTCCTAAGTAGTAGTTTATTGGAGTTCACACGATTAATTAAAAGTAACTAATCGTATTATTGGCCGATAATATAAGATTTATCTCAAAATCATTTGATAAAAAACGGGTTGAGTTTTGAGAAAGGCTAAACCTAGTTTTCTATCGACACGAAAGTATTAAAAGATTTATTAGCAAATACTAAACAAATATCTAATTAAATTATAATATCTATTAATATTTAAATATTAAATTCCAACAAATGGTAAATATTATTGTAAGTTCTTTTTTTTCTTTAACACACCTCCTCTCTTGTTTTTATGTAAATCTTCACCGCATTGATGTTTTATACCAAGTTCTTTGATAGAAAAGAAATAGCTATGGCTCCGAGAGTCTCGAGATAAATAATTAATAATAAGAGAGAACAAAAAAAATTTACGAGAACAAACTATTTAAAAGTGTGTTTGGAAAAAGATAGTGAAAACGATGAAGAATGAGAATTACAAATAATAGAAAAGCGAATGATTATTTATGTTTTGTGTATAGAGAATGATTATTAAATAAACAAGATGAGAGAGTACATGATCAGAGTAAAAATAGTTAATAAAAAAATAAAAAATTAATTTTAGAAAAATCTAATTATTAGGAAGAATGAACCAAAATATTGAAAATGATTGGCATTACCATTCTCCACACCCCTAAATATGAAAAGTGGGAGTAGTTGTCAAATTGAATATAATAAGGAATAAAAGATGTTGAAGTGCTTATTATATTACTTATCAAAGGAAAAATTGGATGCTTATAAATAAGGTATGTGTTTGAATGTTAAACTATTAGCCATATATTCTATAGCAAATATCACCAACATTAGTTTAAAAGATTTGTGACATATTTGCTTCAACATATAGCGAATATTCTCACATGTTCTTTGGATTCAAAGGAATCCTTTTGTCTTTCTTTTAATGAAGACAATAGGAAGCCAACAAAACCCCCACTTCAATTTCTTCAAAAAAAAAAAAAAAAAAAAAAAAAAAAAAAAAGTTTGAATTATCTATTTATAAATTAATTTATTAAAATTTTAATAATTGTAAACAATTCACGATGTCTGCATTGATTTTATTATTTGGTAATAATTTAGTTCAACATCAAGTCACGAGTTCACCGCTTAAAATTTATTTAGCTTCTATTTTGTGTTCATGTCAATTATTTATGTATGTGTATGTGTGACACATTCTCAACTTTACCAAATTAATCGAGATCTTCCTTTTCTTTTCTTTATGCGTTCCCACTTTGGCTCATAACTTTAATATCTGCATGTGATCACCCAAATACATCCATAAAAAATGTATCTAGACTTCATTTTATAATTATTTATTTTTTAATATAAAATTAAACTTATAAAAATTTCATCCACTTTTGGATTTCATTTTTCTATTATCTATTTTGTGAGACAATATACTTCTATATAAAATTCAATCATGATTAAAATCGATGAGTTATAAATTTAATCTCTATGGTTCGAAGAAAGTTAAAGTTATTTTTATGATTTAAAAAACTGAGAAATAGTCAGTCGTTTGTGATAAGATAAGTAATTGATTAGAAAACAAATATAATACATAATTTATGTTAGAAAGTATGAGCATCAATCTCAAAACCAATTGACAATGAGAGGAGTAGCCCACCTTGTATTATATGTGGTTGGAGGACTCCCCACCTTACCGATGTGGGATATTTGAGATCCTCAACAATTTATACATCAATAGTTACCTTCACGTACTTAATTTGCTTAAGATTTACAAATAAATATGGACTATTTTTTAGGTTAATTTTATCAAACTATATGAACTAAATATTCTATATTTTTAAACTATAAAGAACAAATTATATATTTGAGACTAAATTTTATATTTCTCAAAATTTACCCTTAAAAAAAACTATACATTAAATATTATTTATTTGATTTTGTTTTTATATAGAATTGTGTTTTTTTTTTTTTCTTACAAATGTTCTACATTTTTTCATATTTCCCTATATAAGTTTCCATCCCTTTATTTGTCACATATATATCTTTTGTCATATGAACTACCTATCAAACAGAATCTTTTATTGGAATGAAATGAGAAGATTGATTGATATGGAGAAGGATAATATATATACAATTTATAAAATAATAATAATAATAATAATAATAATAATATAGGGCACGTTTGGATGGATGAGAAGGGATGGGATGAGATGGGATGAGATGGGAAGGGTTATTAAAATGGTGTTTGGTGGGGTGGGTTGGAGTGGAATAAAAGTAGATGGATGTGATTGATGAGATGTTTTTTTATAAAAAGTAAAATGGTTGTTTTTTTATAAAAAGTAAAATGTATTGTTTTTTT
>JBBMEG010000022.1:2740791-2775036 GCA_037832605.1 Cyclanthera cordifolia | reverse complement strand
AGGCTGTGAACACCGAAGAAGACATTCCAGGCATTGGGAGCCAGTTGCGCTGGGGCCAGCCCTGCCATACCTAAGAATTCCTGAAGGGGTGGTATGAAGGGAAGCCGGACTCCTCGGTCGAACATAGTGGTGTAGAGGGCCACTTCGCCTGGAGAAGGATGGACGTACGTTTTCGACGCCAGAGGAAGTCGAAGAGTGATGTCGGCTGGAATAAGGAATTGGGTCCTAAGGCGGTCCAAATCCTGGTAGGTCAAAATGGACCCTACCATTTGGGACCCTGACCCCACCACCAAAGTTCTTCGCTGGGTCCTCTTAAGTGAGGAGGAAGCCCGAAGGTGAAGGGATTCGGTCTCATAGTCAGACGAAGAATCCATGACATACAAAGTAAAAGTTACCCTACGAAATTCGAAAAAAGGTGAAAAAAGGCAAGACTTTTTCAAAAAGTGCCTAAGTAACCTAAAGGTCCCAAAAAGGGTGAAAAAGGGCAAGACTTTTTATTAAAGTGCCTAAATAACCTAAAAATCTCCAAATTAAATTAAATGGGCAAGACTTTATAAAAAGTGCCTAAGTAGCCTACGATTCGGAAAAAGTACTCTAAAAAGGCGATCTTTAAAAAAAGAGCCTAAATAATTCTAAAATTTTAACATACATGAATAACGGGCAAAAATAACAAAAAACTGCCAAAGTAAAGGTGAAATTTTCGAAAATATGCCTAAACGTTAGTGCAAAGTCGGAAAAAAGGACAATACTTACCGAGAAAAGTAAGGCGCGACGGATGCTTCCCAAAAATCCAAAACGCAAAACAAGTCCCCCCACGCTTTGAAAAAATTAAAAATAATTGCCGAGTGAGAGGCAATTTTCGGCCAAAGTAGGGTGAAAAAGGGGTGTAGTTTTGGCCGGAAGGTTTTATGGAAAAGTTAGGTTATGGAAATCTCAATAGGATAATTATTTTCCTAAAAAAGAGAAGTGATTTTTCATTAAATAAGAATATTATTTTGGAAAATATATTCTTAGAAAAAAGAATATGACCATTTTAATATAATTATTTATAATGAATATTTTCCCAACCTCGAAACTTTATATGTTGAAATATTATTTAGGAAAAGATATTCTTGAAAGAGAATATGGCCTAAGGTGATTTTCATGTGATATTTCCATGAAAATGTGACTTTGAAATGACCAAAACTTCAAGAAAGAAACAAAGGCATTAAGTTACTCTTCACAATCCGGCAAGCTCGGAAATGAAGAGTGGGGATAATGTTGTAACATAAAATATAGCCCGAAAGTCCAGGAAGAGGTCGGGACCCAAACGAAGGACAAGGGAGCCAATGTCGACCCCCGGTGTCGGCGAAATGGAGGCATCGACCCCCAGGGAGTCGGCCAAGCCCATTGCCGAACCCTAGGGGTCGGCCACGCCCTTGGCAACCCTTCGGGGGTTGGCCAAATGGAGGCCATAACCCCCTAGGGGTCGGCTAAGTCCATTTCTGATCCCATGGGGGTCGGCCTCGCCATCATCGACCCCCTGGGGGCCGCCTAAATGGAGGCCACAACCCCCCGGGGTCGGCCAAACAAGTCTAACTCTCTCGGGCTCGGCCCTTGCAGCTGGTTGGCCAAGGAAGGCCAAGACCCCCTCAGGGTTGGCCCTTGCAGCCTTACCCTTCCCAGGTCCAGCAACGAGTAGGTCCGTCTGAGTGGATGGACCGTGGAGGTCAGGACTCTCCGAAGAGTCGACCGAGTCCAAGTAACGTTTGGAGGCGTTGCACCCTGTGACGTCGCCCGTTACAACGAGCAGGTCGGCCCCATTGGGACGACCGTGGAGGTCAGGACTCTCCAAAAAGTCGATCGAGTCTAGAATCAAAACCGTTACACCTCTAAAGGGTAACAGCCAGGAGTTATGCCGGTATTCATACCCGGCTTAATGGGAGATGTTTCTAAACGACCGACCGTTACATCGCCATAAGTGAGCCGCAACGGTTACAAGGCCGGCTGCTATAAAAGTCTGTTCATTTTTCCCTTTGAAGAGGGGATTCCTAAGCTAAGTATTCTTAAGCTATTCCTAAGTTCCAATTTTACCCTCCCTAAACCCGTTTCTGACTTAGGCATCAGAGGTCCTGTGGCCCACACCACACCGGTGTGTCCTAAAATTCATCTTTTTTTCATGCCTTTTCGTCCTCAGATAAACAAATACACTGTGGATATCCGTTGACCATTTTTCAACATCAACAATTCTCTTTAGTTCATAGATAAAATATTTTGAAAGAAATTCAATTAAGCTTAGAATATATCTTGGTGGAGATTCAAGATAAGGTGGAGCTAAAGAGGCCAAGCCGAATTGAGGCGGGATCCAACAAGAGAAATAAGGGAAAATACTGCCTATTTCATAAGGATCACGACCATGCTACCTCGGACTGCTACGATCTAAAGGAGTCTATAGAGTCCCTCATCTGAAGAGGATGACTGGACAAGCATGTGGAAAAGGGTGGAAAGACGTTCGAGTCCCCTGGCAAGAAAAGGGGAGGCAAAAAATCATCACCGCCACCAGAAATCAGAACCATCGTTGTTGGGCCGGCTTGAGGGTAGTCCAACCGGAGTCGAAAAGAAAAGGTGAGATAATCTATAGGCCTGCTAAGGGTTGAGGAAGTGCGAGTAATGGCAGTAGTGGACGAGCAACTTGGCTTCACTACCACTGAGGCTACAGCATTACACCAGCTACATAATGACGCCTTAGTGGTGTCTTTGATCGTGTCCAACATCCGCATCAGGAGGATCCTCATTAACGGAGGTAGTTCGGCAGATGTGCTATCGCTAAAGGCTTAGGACGCCATGAAGCTGGGAAGAGAAAGGCTCAAGCCAAATTCAACACCCCTAGGTTGATTTGGTGGGAGCACTCTGACTCTTGAAGGTTCAGTCAAGCTCCTTGTAACTTTTGGCAAAAGTGACAACATAGTCCTCTACTTTGTAAATATTTTGGTGGTAAAGGACAACTCCACCTACAATGCAATATTGGGAAGACCCACAATACATGGACTAAGGGCGGTCGCATTGACTTACCACTAGGTGGTATAGTTCCTTACTCCTATGGGGGTGGGGCAGATAAGAGGAAAACAATTATTCTGGAGGGAGTGCTACTACACAGCCCTACGGGGAGTGGTAGAAGTTACTGAAATAAAAGAATGTTGAAAAAGAGCCAAGTGAGGTTGTCCAAGGGACAACACCTGTAGACATACAAATCCAACAAGTACCTAGGTCCCAAAACACCAACGCTGATGCCTTGGCAAAATTAGCTGCCGCCTACGAAACTTAGGTGGCCAAGACCGTGCCAGTAGAGATCCTAGACAAGCCTAGCATTACCACCGAGCTGTTGCACAAAATTAGCGAGGCAACCCCAATCTCACCAACAACATGGATGACTCACTTCCTTGAATACTTAGGAGAGGGGAAGTTTCTAAACGACAAGAAGGACGCCCAACAACTTAAGTTCAAAGCTTACAAGTACGTGGTGCAAGAAGATAAGCTGTAAAGGATGGGGTATCATTACCTCTTTTTAGATGCTTAGACCCTAGTAAGGCCACTTATGCAATGCAGAAAGTGCACAAAGGAGTTAGTCGCAACAATGAAGGGGCAAGCTCCCTAGCCAAGAAGTTAGACAGGCAAGGCTACTTTTGGCCGACCCTGACTGAAGATTCTAAGAAGTATACTCGGGTATGCGACAAGTGCCAGAGGTTTGCTACCATCAAGAGACAGCTGCCCGAGGTCCTAACTAGCATGTGAGACCATGGTCGTTTGCGCAATGGGGGTGACCTTATAGGACCCCTACCAATTTGGCGAGGCCAAGTCAAGTTCGCGGTGGTAGTAGTGGATTACTTCACCAAGTGGGTCGAAGCCGAGGCTCTAAAGACTATCAACGAAAAGAAGGTGACGGAGTTCATCTAGAGGTGTATAGTCTGCAGGTTTGGGATAACCCGAACCCTCGTCACTGATAACGGAAAGCAGTTTGACAACCAAGCTTTCCAGCTATTCTGCTCTTATCTAGCAATGTAGTACAACTTCTCATTACCAGCTCACCCACAAGCCAATGGGCTGGTGGAGGCAATAAACAAGATCATCAAGAAGAATCTAAAAGACCAAGCTCGAAAGCTTGAAAGGGTCTTGGGCGGAAGAACTCTCACAAGTGTTGTGGGCATACCGCACCACACCGAGGACGTCAACAGGCGAAATCCTCCACTCGCTAGCCTTTAGGGCGGAAGCAATAATTCCGATCGAGATAGGACTTCCATCCCCGCTCTAGAGTCTTTTGACCCAACTAAAAATGACTAGCAGCTGCGGATGAGTCTTGATCTCCTTGAAGAAAGAAGAGACACAACCCACATAAGGGTAGCATGGTACAAAGGCCGAATTGCCAAGTACTACAACTCCCGAGTCATGGAAAAGTGCTTCCAAGTTGGCAACTTAGTGTTGAGGAAGGCGATGCCAAACACCAAAGAACTCAACAGTGGAGTCCTGGGCCAAATTGGGAAGAACCATAGCAGGTCGCCAAAGTGGCACGCCTAGGCACCTACTACCTCGAGGTCATGGACGGAATAAGATCATCCATCCTTGGAATGCTTAACACTTGAAAAAATTACTTTCAATAGAATGTAATTCAAGTTGTCAATGTATCAAGTAAAGTTTTATTTTCTCATTTTTTTCAAAAAGCTATCTTAATTTAAGTATATTGATTTTATTTTCATAAACTTAAATTGGGGGTAAGCAAGATAGAGAAATAATCAAAGGCTATTATTTATTTAAAGTCAAAAAAAATTTCGGGTTAAAACCTAAAGGAAAGTTACATTTGGCAAAGTAAAATGCTTCAAGAAAAGAAAAGCTACAAAAAGATGGTTATCAAGGCCCCCCGGAGTTGCTCCTACTGAAAGTTGGTCAGTTGAGTCCGACTTGGGAAAAAGTTGTCCTAGCTCGAAGGGCATGCTTCTTTCAGGCACGCCTTGGAAGATGCGAGAGTCGTAGCAAGCGGTTTGGGCTAGATCACTTGGAAATCTAGATTCGAAGGCTGGTAAGGAACGGTTGGTTACTTTTTCCACAGTCCTGGAACAAAGAGACCGAAAAAGGGAAAGAAGGTTGTCATAGTTAACTCCTTCCTAAATTCGGTCTAGTTCCCAACAGATGGCAGCCTCACCATAGTTATTTGCAAAAATGACGAAGGCAGGAGAGCCCTTCACAAGGTTAGCCAAGAAAGAGGCGTTCTTTAGCTTCCCTTCAGCAGAAGCCAACTTTCGTCGAAGGCGAGCGATAGTAGACAAGGCCTCTTGGCTTGTCAGACAGCCAGACTTCGAGCCGCTTCGACGGAAGTCTGAAAGTCGACTAAGGCAGCTTCGACAATTTTTTGAGCTTCTCGACCATGTGCCAGTTCCTACTTAAGCTTATCAGAGCTAGTGGATAAAGAAGAGCGGGTGTGACGCAAGTCCTCGAAAAGGTGGTGCGAAGTCGAGGAAAAGTGCATGAAGGCATGCAAATACCAAGGTAACAAGTTAGCATACATACTTAAATCAATGTATTGCTGTAAAAAGTGGGGTTGTTATACCTCATGCATCAGACGGGTCCCTTCTTCAAAACCTGGGAGGCGTCTCCTAGGGCAAAGGGAGCCGAAGAAGATTCCATTTCACTCCACAAGTTGGAGGCTTCATGCGGGTCCAAATTAGGACGGTACAGCCCTAACAAAAGATAAGAGTCGAATACAAGAGCTAGTCCGAGCCGGAGAATGGGCTAAGTCAAATCCAAAACTAGGTCAGTCAAACTCTGGGTCTGACCGAATTTCTAAGTCCTCTAGAACTTCAGGAAAAGGAAGGTATCCATCTTCACCAGCTGGAAGAGGACAACACTCCGAATTAAGGTCCACCATGTCATCAGTGGGAGGCCTGGTGAGGGGGCGATAAGTCAAGCGGGTTATTGCATCAAATGCGCGCCTCAACAAAGGCTCATGTCCATGGCAGCTGAACATGAGTAAAAAACGTTATCCTATATTTCTAGTATTTAACTTCATATGTTATAAAGGTTGTAAAGGTGGGACGGGTGAGTCTGAATTAGAGTCAGCTGGCATTGCTGAATCTGGAAGAAAGTTGTAAATCGCCAATGAGTCACTTGTCAAATACTACGCGCTGCGAGTGACCTCCTCAGATTAGGTGATAACAACCTCATAGAACTTCATTA
Source organism: Cyclanthera cordifolia (assembly GCA_037832605.1). Lineage (NCBI taxonomy): Eukaryota > Viridiplantae > Streptophyta > Magnoliopsida > Cucurbitales > Cucurbitaceae > Cyclanthera > Cyclanthera cordifolia. The sequence goes on along the minus strand of JBBMEG010000022.1, from coordinate 2,768,832 downwards.
CTCGAGAGAGGGGATTTAACTTCCTGTGCACTGGAAACAACACAAAAAACGTGAGTACGGTGCCAAAAGGAAGACGAGTAGAGGCGAAAGAAAGTATACCGTATGTTCCAAAAGCGGTGAGAATTGCTAGTGAAGCTTTGGCACCTGGAGTTGCCCAAGGTCCTCCAGCAAAGAACCACCGTTCTTTCCACCCCTTCGGAAAATTGGGGCACGCCACCAAAGGAGAAAGTATACTTCTGGGAGTATGATAACAGCCCACCGTAACATGGGGATGCTGGCAGAAGCGGTAAAGTGAAATAAGGTCTCTGGCGCTGAAGGGACCCTCGAAGCCGGCTAGAGGCTTTGAATGCCGAAAAAGACGTTCCAAGCATTGGGCGCCAGCTATGGTGGCGCCAACCCGGCCATACCTAAGAACTCTTGAATAGAATGTATAAGGGGTAACCGGACCCTTCAGTCGAACATGGTGGTGTAAAGTGCCACTTGGCCCAAAAAAGGTAGGGTGTACGTCTCTTAAGCTAGTGGGAGCCGAAGGGTAATCTCGGCAGGAATAAGGTACTGGGTTTGAAGGTGATCTAAGTCCTTTTGAGTCAGAACGGACACGACCATCTGAGATACGATCCTATTGTCAGAGCTTTTCACCGAGTCCTCTTAAGAGAGAAGGTAGCCCGGAGGTGGTAGGACTCGATCTCGTAATCAGATGAAGGATCCATAAGCGCAAAAGTAAAGGATTATCTGCGAATGGCAAGGTTAGAAAAAAGACAAGTCTCTGAAAAAGAGAGCCTAAGTCACTTGTGAATTTCGAAAAACGGTTAAATGGGCGAAACATTTATGAAAAGTACCTAAGTAGCCTAAAATTCGAAGAAGTACTCCAACGAGCAAGTCATTGTAAAAAATAGCCTAAATAATCTAAAAATTCTGACATACATGCATGGAAGGTGAAAAATTGAAAAAGTGTCTAAGTAAAAGGTAGTAGCATAAAGTCAGAAAAAGGAGGGTACTTACAGAAAAGGCTAGCTACGACAGATGCTTTCCAAAAATCCAAAACGCAAAATGAATAATTTCAAGAATAACCCTTCCAGAAAGCATAAAGAGACGACTCTTTAACATTTCAAAACGTTGGAAAAAATAATTGGCTAACTACTTTTCAAAATCCAACAATTCTGGAAGCTCAGAAATAATGAAAAGGCGTAATGTTGTAAGCCAAAATATCCCAGAACACTCGCAGAAGGCTAGGACCCCACCCGGGGGTCAGCCAAGCCAATGACGACCCCCCTAGCATCGGCCAAGCCAGCACCGACCTGCCTGGGTCGACCAAGTCCATGTTGACCCCCGAGGGTCGACTAAGTCCATACTAACCCCCTAAGAGTCAGCCAAGCCAGCGCCGACCCACCAGTGGTCGCACAAATGGAATTGTCGACCCTCAGGGGATCGGCCAAGTCTATGTCGACACCTCAGGGGTCAGCCAAGCCAATACCGACCCCCCGAGGGTCGGCCAAGTAAGTCCGACCCCTCTAAGGGTTAGCTAAGGAAGGCCTCGACCCCCTAGGGGTCGGCCCTTGCAGCCTCGACCCTCTCGGGTCTGGCAAAGGAAGGTGAACACCTCTTAAGGGGAAAGCTGTGGAGGTCAGGACCCTCATAGAGTCGATCGAGTCCAAGTAACAACTGGATCTGCAGATAACGGCCTCGAGTTACGCCGAGTAGGCTAGCCCGAGTGGGTTGGTCGTGGAGGTTAGGACTCTCCCGTGGACAAGTCGACCGAGTTCAAGTAACATTTAAGGACGTTATACCTCGTGACGTCCTAGGGTTACAATGAATAGGGCAGTTCGTGTGGGTTGGTGGTGGAAGTTAGGACTCTCCCCCAAGAGTCGACTGAGTCCAAGTAACACAGGGAAACACTGCACCCCGTGGCGTCCCCAGTTACAACGAGTAGGTCAACCATAGTGGGTTGGTCGTGGAGGTGAGGACCTGTAAGGTTTGACCGAGTCGAAAGCTGACCTCTGAGGATGACGGTCCAGTAGGCCAATCCAAGTGCGTTTATCATGGAGGTTAGGACTTTCCTGTGGATAAGTCAATCAAGTCCAAGTAGTACTTAGAGACGTTGCACACCCGTAGCATCCTAGCATTACAACGAGAGGGCTGCACCGGTGTAGTGTGAGCCACAGAGCCTTTGATGCTTAGGTCAATAACGAGTGTAAAAGAGTAATCTAGAAGTAGTTTTTGGGACTTAGAACGGCGTATAAGGGTTCTTAGCGTAGTTCAACTTAGAATTAGCTTTGCTTGAGTGGAGAAACTTTGAGATTTCTTATAGCAGTCGGTCCTGTAACTACTGCACCTCACTTAATAGCGGCTTAATGGCCAGCCGTTAAAAACTTTCGCCATTAAGTCGGGAATGAATACTGACATAACTCCTTTCCATTACCCTTGTCAAGCGAGCCGTGCCAATACAGGACAAAACCATTGGTTCAATTTTTAATTAGTTTGGTTCGATTTTGGTTTGGTTTATTATTTTTATTACAATAAGAATTTTCTTTATTTTTCAGTTCTTAAATTTGATTATAAGAATTTTTATTTTACAAATCAAAAAACAACAGTTTCACTTAATATCATGATATCACAATGCTTTTATTTCATATTTCACATTTAAATTTATTCTTCCATCAAATCAAATATCCATATATATTTTCTTCTTAATATTTATATATTCGGTTTGATTCAGTTTTTATTGGTTATTCCATCAAAAACCAAAATCAAACCAAATGATCCCAATGGATCGTTCGATTTCGTCGATTTTTTTTTCTTTCACCCCTACTTTAGATTTGAAAAAAGTTCAAAATTTTTCCCTACAATAAGTTTAAAGTAAATACTAAATAATTTTAATCATTTTAGTAAAGTAAGAACATATTTCTATAATTTTTAAAGAAAAATGGTATATCTATATATATAACACTAAGAACCAACATAATTTATTTATTTTTCTTTTGAAAGTCTAGAGACTAAAATGTAATATTTTAATTTTTAATGTCCAAAATAGAACTAACTTGAAAGTCGATGGGTTAAATGAAACAAACATGAAATTAGTCCAATTCTTGAAGTTCGAATTTTGAAAGTCTATGGGTCCAACTGAAAAAAAAAAAAAATAGTGTAGGAACTAAAATGATATTTTTAAACTTTTTCATATTATATAACATTGATATTCAATAGAAAAAAAAAAGAAACGAAAAATAAGAAACGAGAAAGAAGAAATAGTTATCAAACAAGTTTTGATTATATTTCATGATTTTTTTAGAAACAAGAAACAAAATCAGTTATCAAATATATTCTTATTTCCTATTCTAAAATATAAAGAAACAAGAAAAAGAAATGGGAAACAAAAAACAGAAAATGAGAAATAAAAACATTACAAACGACAAACCGAAAATGAGAAATAGAAACATTACAAACGAGTCCTAAATCAACTCCTCCACCAAATAGAGGAATTGGAGGTATCTGCGTGATAATTATGAAATAATGACAAGTTCCTATCATGTGGTATGTAAATGCACCAATGTCGATAATCCATAGCTAAATTCCTCCATTGCTAGTTGTTAGAGCGATCAGTGTAACTTTCTTAACAACTAACCAGCTCCCTAAATTGAGTTCCCTATGATCTTTTGCAGGGCATCTATCTGTTCCTTGCTAAACGAAGTTGATCTCAAACTACTAGCATTTTCTGGAACAATACAACACACTAAGCTCGCCTTTCATAATCATTACGATTTCTAGGTTTCCAATCATCTTACTTCCCATGAATTTTCAAGCAAGTTTCATTTACATGTCCTACCTTTCTACAGTGGTCACACTAGTGTCTCTCTCGTCTCTGTCTACTTTCTCCAGTGGCTCCCATTTGATCATAAATTCGGGAGACAAGAGCTAATGATTCGATAGCTAAAGTTGAAGACACTGATTCTTACTTGCCCATCATAATACGTTTTCTGCTTTCTTCTCTCCTTACCTCAGAGAAAGCTTCTCTGAGAGATGGTAGTGGTTTCACTCTCATAATTCTTCCCCTGACTTCATCAAAAGTATTGTTCAAACCAAATAGAAATTTGAATGTCCTCTTTTGCTCCACAATTTTCATGTATTGTGCAGTATCGTCAAACATTTCCAGGTATGAAGGTCAAATATGTTCAATTCTTGCCAATGTCAGGAGAGATTGTTAAAGTAATCAGTGACTGATTGGTCACCTTGAAGAAGGTCATGGAGTATTGACTCATGAAACAACTCAGAGGTATTTTTCTTACTAGAGTAGGTCTCTTTTGGTGCTTCCCAAATGTGATAAGCCGTGTTGTTTAAAAGGAAAATTTATCCTATCTCATTTGTCATAGAGTTAATTAACCACGGCATGACCATGTTCTTTTCTATTTTCCATTGTTTGAACTTTGTGTCATCAAGTATTGGTTGCTAATTCTCTTTTAATAGGTACTCATCTTCTCCTTTTCCACATATAAACATCGTCACCGATTGTGACCATTGGACATAATTTTGGCCATTTAATTTATGACATGTGATATAAGAAGACATAGATTTTCATGTCCTCCAACCAATTGTTCGAAATTCTTGGAGGACATCATGGCAAAATAAAAACAAATTCGTAGAATAATAGGCAAGTTGAGCTTAACTCTTGACAACAACTTGAAATAAGTGAAATCTGGATCAACGAATAAAAATCTTACAAATCGCTTGCAAATCAAAGCTTAAGTTAGCCGTTGATATCTTACTCACAAATCGATTAATTCACGCTTCGAATTTAGAAATTGCATATATCAATTATCTTGCCAATGCTTCAAACCAATCATTAAGATCAAAATCTAGACTTGCAAGTGTGCATCAATTTCAAAATAAGGGTTCAAATTGAAATTGAATTCCATAATATTTAATGTTCATACCAACTTAAGAAGGCCAAATTCATAAATTAAAACCAATAATGGCTACGGACTTATATTGATATCCAAATTTATTTCACCGGTTGAATAGAGCAGAACAATAGCAAACTTCACAATCTCCTTGGACTAGATGATGTTGATCGTGGAACCTTGCTCAATGTTGTGAGATGGATGATTTAAGATGATGGACAGAAGGGATAGAAGAAATGTTTGATATACTTTTTTTTTAATTATTTCTTCTGCTCTGATAACATGAAGAAACTCGTATTTTCTCATATTACGTAAATATTTTCCTAATAAAATGGCAAGCATCATAACTCTTATGTATATAGATAAAGTTTTTTTCTATGTTTGTTATTGGAGCGTTTATGGTTGTCACAGGGTGTTAAATTTTGTTTGTTTATCATTTTTAATTTTTGATCTACCAAACATTTACATACTAAATTATTGTAAAACATTTTTTTTGGAAATTTAAAACTAATATAATCAATTTCATAATTAAAAATTAAATATAGTTTCATATTCTTTTTTTTTTCAAAAATTCATGAATATTCTTTGATCTACTAATATCAATAAGTTTAGACTAATGAATTGATTTTTTTTCTCATTCAAATATCATCACACCGTCAAAGGAAAAACCTTAGCCGTTCTAGTCATCGAGTTCACCAACCTAGGTCAAAACTCTATTCTTTGAGCCATCGGCGAGGCCTACCAAAATTGGGGAATGTTTCAAATCGTCAACCACGGGATCCGATCAGCAGCAAGCCTACTCTTTCTGAGTTGTTGCACTCAGCAGATTTCGCCGGTTCGTTGGTTAGATCAGTTTAATTCAGTCTGTAATAGATTTGTATTTAAACACTCCTTTGATGATGAATAAAGGTGCGGATTTCATCTCACTCTTTCTTAATATGGTATCTGAGCAACGACGATAGCTTCCGTCCCTTAAAACCCGTAGGATCAAACTCTCGCCTATTCATCATGTCAGATTCTTCTTTCGGCGATGCTACTACATGAGGTCTCGATTTAGTTTTTAATCCATACCACATACACGCAGGAAATGGAACGCCATTCACGATGGTTTCCCAGCCGCTAGTCGGTGCCGAGAATTTCAATTCCTGGAAAAAGGCAATTCTAATTGCAGTCTCAGGGAAGAATAAAGAAGGCTTTATGTATGGTACCATCACTAAACCAAAGGATGAGAAATTGGCTATTTCCTGGAAATGTAATAACGACCTAATTGCTTATTGGATCATAAACTCAGTTTCCATGAATATAGCTGAAAGTATAGTTTACATCGGATTTGTAAAGGAAACCTGGGATGATTTGGGTGAGACCTACAAAGAAAGCAATGGACCAAGAATATACCAATTAAGAAAAGAATTAGTCAGGACATTCTAGGGTAGTTCTTCCATCGAAGAATATTACACAAAATTGAAGACGATTTGACAAAATCTTTGTGAGCTTCGCCCAAATGAGAAGTGTACTTGTGGAGCACAAAAGGTAATTCAAAATTATATTCAAACAGAGTTCACCATGGTGTTCCTCATGGGATTGAGTGACACTTTTGCTGTAGTTCACACTCAAATTCTTCTTATGGAGCCTATCCCCTCCATTAATAAGGTTTTCGCCCTCATTATACAAGAAGAAAGACAGCGTGTTGTTGGCCTTTCTCTCCCGGTTGTTGATCCTATTGCTTTAGCTGTTGGATCAACTCATAAAGCCTTCCACGTCAACTTATCGTAAGAAGGATAGACCACACTGTACAAATTGCTACCATATTGGTCATACTATTGATAAGTGCTATAGACTTCATGGTTTTCCACCGGGTTATAAGCCTTGAAATCAAAACACAGCTACGGGTGAGACGACACCATCTGCTAATGTGACAACGATTTCACAAGAAACATTCAAACTTCCTAAGCAGTCTCAATCTTGATCGATGCACTCAACTGATGAACTTCTTGAATACCAAGATTCAATCTGAAAATGTACCTGAAACTATTGGAGTTGTTGCACATGTGTCAGGTATGATATCTGTTCCAACTAATGTTGATTCAATTTCCTTAGATTGGATTGTGGATATAGGAGCCTCTCGACATATATGTCGTATACGAAGCATGTTTCATTCATTACGTAGCGTTCAAGATATATATGTGATATTACCTACATCTTATCGTGTGTAAGCTGAGTTTGTTGGAGATGTCAAAATAAATTTTTCCTTGGTAATAAAAGATGTATTGTACTTGTCTTGTTTTAGTTTAAATCTTCTTTCTATCAGCTATCTTCATGCAACTAGCTCATATAATGTGCAAATTTCTGCTTATTCTTGTTCAATCCAGGACATGTCGAATATGAGGATGATTGACAAGGCAAATTTCTGCTTTACATTACGTAGCGTTCAACATATGCTTCATCTATCAAAACTAGTATATCTATATTCATTTGTAATGTTATTATGTCTACTTGGCATAATAGACTAGGACATTTATCTTCAAAACGTCTAGATCTTATGAGGAATGTACTAGATTACAAAGGAACACGTGAAAATCATTGTACTGTATGCCCTCTTGCAAGGCAAAGGCGCCTTAAATTTCCTTTTGATAATAAAGTATCAACAAACATTTTTGATCTTGTGCACTGTGATCTTTGGGGACCATTCAAGGAATCTACCTACAATGGTTTTCGTTTATTTGCACTATTATTGACGATTGTTCGAGGTATACGTGGGTATTTTTGTTGAGAGCAAAATTTTATGTTTTGGATGTTATTCCTCGATTTTTTAAGATGGTCAGCACTCAATTTTCTAAGAAAATCAAAGTCTTCAGATCAGATAATGCTCCTAAACTCAAATTTACTGATTTTTGTGCCTCTACAGAACATTACATCAGTTCTCATGTGTTGAACGACCCCAACAAAATTCAGTTGTAGAGAGAAAGCATCAACATTTGATTAATGTGGCAAGAAGCTTGTATTTTCAATCACAAAATACCAATAAGATTTTAGAGAGAATGTGTCCTCATAGCAACATACCTTATCAATAGGATACCCATGCCACTTCTAAATAACAAAACTCCTTATTCCATACTTCACTCTATAACCCCTGGCTATGCTGCATAACAGAGTTTTGGATGTCTGTGTTATGTGTCTACACTCACTGCTAATCGAACTAAGTTTGATCCTCTTACCTCAGCATGTGTCTTCCTTGGTTATCCAGCTGGGATTAAAGGATATAAAGCTTATGATTTAGCTCATCACAAAACTGTTGTTTCCAGAGACATTTGTTTTTTTGAAGACTTGTTTCCCTTCAAGAATCCTTCCAAGTTTGAAGTTGAATCCAATAATATGGTTAATGTATTTCGAGAATTTGTTCTTTTTAGTGCAAGTACAATGAACATTCCATTTGAAACATCTCCTCTACCAGAAAGAGCCAATTCTTCTGAAGGCCCAGTTCCTGATGCCTCATCTCCCACAGAATCTAAGAATATTGGTTTAACACCAACTTATGTAGATGATGTACCACCATCCCAATCCTCTCCTAACCAAAAACCAATTCCATGCAAAAATACGACACCAATACCGAGTGATTATGTTCCATCTTTAGCGATTGAATCAGAAACTCAGGGATTACTAACAGAAAATAATGAGTCTACTATACAACCAATCTTGAGAAGATCAACTGCATGATTTTCATTGACATATGCTCACAAATGGTACCTCTGATATTGTAGTTAAACACCCTATACAACAACATCTGTCTTATGCATTACTTACCTCAGCCTGCAGGCAGTTTATTTTGAATATTTCATGTATTTTAAAGCCATCTCTACATACAACATGGCTGCTAAAATTCCACTCTAGAAAAAGGCAATGGATGAGGAAATTCAGGCCATGGAAAGAACTAAAACATGGTCTATTGTTCCCAAGCCATATGGAGTTCATACTATTGGCTGTAAATGGATTTACAAAGTAAAGTACAAAGAAGATGGCACAATCGATAGATACAAAGCACGTCTTGTAGCAAAGGGATACAACCAACTTGAGAGAGTTGACTATATGGATACATTTTCTCCAGTAGCCAAGATTGTTACCATCAAAGTAATGTTTGCACTTACAACTACTTTCCAATGGAACATTGTGCAAATGGATGTAGCAACTGCATTCTTAAATGAAGATCTCTTCGAAGAAGTATACATGTCCCTCTCCATTGGTTATTACACAAATATACCTACGTCTAGCAATCAGAAACTGATATGTAAATTGACTAAAAGCATATATGGTTCGAAACAAGCCTCACGGTAATGGTTTTCAAAGTTCTCTGGTGTTCTGTTATCTAAAGGTTTCTCCAATCAAAGGCTGATTATTCTTTGTTCACAAAGGGCAGTGGCTCTCAATTTGTCGCTCTTGTAGTATATGTTGACGACATGCTCATTGTAGGCCGTGATCCATGGATAATTGAATAGACAAAATCAATGCTACATTCTGTTTTTCTTCTAAAAGACCTTGGTACAGCCAAATACTTCTTAGGCTTAGATCTTTTAAGTTCAACTGAGGGCATCATCTTAGGTCAATGAAAATATTGCCTGCAAATACTAGTTGATTATGAGGTTCTTGCTGCCAAAACTGTTCCACAACCGATGCAGCCTAGTATGCACCTAACAAGCACATCAAGTACCTTGTTATCCCTTGAAGAAACACAAGATTACAGGAGATTAATTGGCCGACTGCTTTATATTTATATATCAAGACCAGATATATGTTATGCAGTTCATAATCTGAGTCAGTTTGTATCATCTCCTCGTTCTGACCATCTCAAAGCTTCAATGTATCTACTAAGATATCTGAAGCAGAATGCAGGACAAGGTATTCTTTTTCGAACAAATAATCCGCTGCAATTAAAGGCTTTTGTGGATTCTGATTGGGGAGCTTGCCTAGATTCTCGTAAGTTAATTACTGGTTTTTGCATTTTTATTGGAGACTCTTTGCTTTCCTGGAAATCGAAAAGGCAAGCTACAGTATTACGATCTTCTGCAGAGGCTGAATATCACGCATTAGCAATGGTTTCAAGTGAACTTAGTTGGCTGTCCCATATACTCAGTGATCTTCGTGTTAACAATTTCGAACCAACCTTTGTTTATTGCGACAACAGAGCAACAATCTCAATTGCTCAAACTCAACGTTCCACGAACGAACAAAGCATATTGAAATTGATTGTCACTTCGTACGAGAGCGTATTGCTAAAGGACATATCAAACTATTTCCCATACAAACAAAATCTCAGCTCCCCGACATGTTCACAAAGCCATTACCAGCTCAATTCCTCCGATCCTTTCTGATCAAGATGGGATTGTTTAATGTGTTCCAACCTCCTCTTGAGGGGGGATATCAAAAGTAGAGGATCAAAGTACATTTCCTTTGTTATATTAGTTAGATAGTAGTTTTCACCCCCTTTGTTAGTTTGATCAGTTTAATTCAATCTGTAATAGATTTGTATTTAAACACTCTTTTGATGATGAATAAAGGTGCAGATTCCATCTCACTCTTGCTTAATAAGATCGTAATCGACAACCACGCTGCCTACTTGAAGCCATACGAATCGACAACTACGATATGACCTTCACCATATTCTCTCCGCCAACGAATTTCCGTAAAATTGTTCCAATTTTCTCTCTCTTTTTTTCTATCGATCGTTTTTTTCTTCTTCAATCGATAATCGATTATTTTCTTCTTCAATCAAGATCGATTTGCTTCAATCGGTCGATCTATCGATTTTTTTTTTCTTCTTCTGATTTTGAGGGAAAGTGCGAATTGACGAAAACGAAACAAATAAATAAATATTGTATTTATTATAATAAATATTGTATTCTAATCACAATAAATATTGTATTTTACATATTTATTTATGTTTTTGTAAATAAATACTATATTTCAATCAGAATAAATATCGTATTTTACATATTTATTTATTTATTTTGTAAATAAATACTTTATTTCTCATATTTATTTATTTATTTATTTTTGTAAATAAATATTGTATTTCAATCCCAACAAATACTCTATTTCACATATATACTTTGAATAATTACATTCATAAATTTCAAATAGTATTGATATATTTATTTTCTTTTTTTTTTTTGTGAACGAGTATTAATGATTGTACAAATAATATTGCATTACCAAACACAATTGGAGAATAGTTTTCGTAAATAATATCATGTTCATATTAGGGTCTATTTTTAAATAAATATGATTTCCAAATGTAGTATTGATCAATGAAATTCTAGTTGTTGGTGAGTGTATTTTTAATGTTGTAGTTATTAATGTAGAATGGGATTATTGTCTTTTGACATACAACAAGTTTCTTAAATTAAAATAGAAATTACTTTTGATCATACATTTATTTTTCCTAGATTTATTTTCTAAATATCACATAGGTCTAAACAAAGCCCTAAAATTTAAAAAGAAAATTAAATGAAGTAATATAAGCAAAGAAAGTTCATAATCAATTTTATTTTTTGTTTTAATAATTTTATAGTTTTTTCAACTACTTAATATCATCAAGTTTGAACTAGTTAATTGAAATTTATTCTCATTTCCATGATATTGTCTTTTCAAATTATGTTTCATAATTTAAAATTAACACTAATTTCAAATTATGAAACATAATTTGATGGAATAATTTCATAGAAGTTGGTTTTAGTTAGTGATTAAAAATGGTTATTAATTACTAAATATAAACAAGTAGATATTAAGAATTAGGGTTTAATTACCATTTATTTTCAACAAAAAAAAGACTTTTAATTCACTACATAAAGTAGGGAATATGTGACAACTTATCAAAATTATTTTTGAAAACACAGATATAAGATAAAAGACGTTTTTGGTGACAGGAATGGTGTCAGTCAACATTTGGTGTCAAGCATAAGGTGTCGGTCATATTTGATGTCGGGAAGACTGACACCAAAAACTCGACATTTAAAAAAAACGACATAATTGACATTTGGTGTTGCACTGCCCACACCAATTTTTTTTTTTTTTCTCATGTGTTCCCACTTCTCGTTGTATACCCAACTTGAGACCTTTTTCTTTTTATTTTTTCTCTTTTTTTCCCTTACCCGAGACCCTTATTTCCCAAACCCCTCTCACAAACCCTCACCTTCTTTATCTCAAACCTTCTCACAAATTACCAATTTTCATCTTCTTCATCTCAAAACCTCTCAATAACTCTTTATTACAAATAAGTGAATCAAGCAAGTTATTATTATAACCTCTCTATAACTCTTCTATAAATAAACACTTTCAGACAAGTTATTATAATAACTCTTTCATCACTACTCCACCAAACAACTCCATGGGAATGTTTGAATTAAGAGGGGAGGAAGAGTAGGAGTTGAACTTCTCGTTTATTTTTAGTAGATTATAATTAACCTCTCCCCAACTTCTCCCAACCTCTCCTCAACTTCTCTTTTACATTTCATCAAATATCAAATCAAACATTAGTAAAGGAGAATAATGGGAAGGAGATGATTTCCGGTGTTTAGGCCACTGAAAATTATTCTCGTAAAACACGTATTCTCCAAAATCATATTTTTATTATTCTCTTAATTCTATTTTATTCTTCCCCATACCAACTTGTTATTCTCTCCTAATTATTTTTTACTCACATCATATTTATTATTTTATTTTTTTGAGCATGATTCTTTTCGTCTTAAATACAATTATATATTCTTTGGGAACTTTGCATAAATATTCAAATTGAACAAAATTATTACATTTTTGCCAGATTCTTAAAAAAATTGCATACATATTCAAACGGGCTTTTAATGTGCATTAAAGTGTTTGTTGATGTACTATAATACTTTTTGTTATATATGGAAAGTTTGAATACATTTATCCATGTATTAATGATCTTCTTGATTTGATTATAAAATTTGTCACAGATTCTTGATGATGACGGCGGTAAAAAAAACTCTAATATTAGACTCTGCAACATTAAGTTTCTATTATATAGAAGACGAAAAATACATATATAATATCAATACGTATACAATACTGTATTAATATCTTTTTTGTTACAATTACTGTATTATGCTATACCAAAACTAATGTTAAAAATACCAATTTAATACTCTATATGTTGTAAATCACTGACATGCTAACGATAATAATACCTAGATGATTATCATAATAATACATTGATTTGTATAAAATACAATAGTAATACAATTTAGATTGAATTGTAAACGTAATAATACATGAGTAATACCAACTAAGGGTTGCGATAACTCTAGGAGAGGGTATTATGAAAGGGAAGACGCATCACTAACTAACGAAACAAAGAACAAATAAAAACAGAAGAAGAATTTGTTTTTATATATACAATGTTGATTTCTTTACATATGTATAAATAGGGTATTATTAAAGGAAAGACAATTACCTACTGAGAAAACAAAGAAAACGCAATTGCAGTATGTGCAGAAGCGTCTGTCAGATTAAAAAAGAAACACAGATGGAGCAATTTTTTTGTAATACAATGCTGATTTATGTACCGATGATAAATAGGGTATTATTAAAGGGAAATGCATCTTACTAATGACGAAAAAGCAATTACAGTATGTCCAAAAAAGCAAATAAAGTCGGATTCAAAAAGAAACACAGAGGAGGGAAGAAAGAAGATCGATGGAGGCTATGGTGAAAATGAAATTAAAAGAAAATTAGTGCTTCATCTTGAAAAGGAAATTAAATACAAGCAAAATAAGGTAAATAAAAGAAAGTATAAATATATAAAGAAATTTCATATTGGGAGATTTATGGTCAAAAAAATTCCATATAAGGTAATCAAGGGCAAAATGATTATTCAAATTAAATTCATTTAGGTATAAAAATTTATTTGAATATCCTTGCAATTAAATTAAAATCAATTAGTGATGAAAATGTAATAATTATACACGAATTGAATATTCATGTTAAATACTCTTTTCTTTTAAGCAAAACACAAAATAATCATTCTTTCCAAATGATTTATTATTTCATTTTTCTCTAATTCTCATTCTTATTATAATCATTCTTATTCCTTGTTGTTTTGCATTATTTTTATAATTTTATTTCCAAATACCACCGCCTGGGCATACAGATTTGTTGCAGAATTTAAAGCATAGACGCAACCAGCTTGAAAGAACAATAAAAAAGAAATCAAAAAAAAAAAAAAAAACCCGATAAAGATAAAATCCCAATTCCACACGTAAAAATCAAACTTTCTTACGTGTCGGACAGAAGAATAAAGTTAGTCGATGGATTTTTAATATTTTATTAGTAACTTTGTATTTTAATGATTTATTGACTTCTTAATTTTCAAAAAAATTATAGATTAATAATTAATATTTTACTACAATTTTACGTCATATTTTATAAATTAGTTGAATTCCAGATTATTTTTTTAATTCACATGAAAGAGTGGAAAATCAGATTAATTAAGTTTTTTTTTATTACTAAATAACCCTGTCATTAGGTGATGAATAAGGAAAAGAGGGTCAGTTTGACTTCTCCTTAATTTGAGATAATTTTTTTTTAAACTATAACAATTTCTTTTTTAATGTTTTATCAAATTTTCTTTTAATACAAATTTTAGAAAACTACAAACCCTACCACATAACTATCAAATAAATAAGAGTCAAATATTAATTTTTAAGATCGAACACGTAATTTGGTGTTGAACTGAATTACCACCGAATAATTAAACCAACGCGTTAATGACTTTTTCAATTTTATCAACTTTTTTTTTCAATACCACTATCAAAATTTGTTGAAAAGTAAACATGGTTTAATAAATAATAATTTTGAAAAATAAATCTAATAAGTTTTTTATGTAACTAATAAAGTTGTTATAAGTCTAGATGAGTTAAGAAAATTGTATTCAAGTGTGAGAGTTTTTGAAATAAGTGTAAGATAAGTTATAGATCTATAATTTTCTATACTAACCTATAAATAGGATCCTTCTATGTGATTTAGATATCAAGCATCAAGCATGCATAAGATAAAAGTAAAGTGAGTTTGAGAGAAAAGTGTGAATATCAAGTTTGTATCTTGAAAGAAAAATTATTCAATACAAGTGAAATATTCTTTATTTGAATTCTTTGTTTTGTGAATGTTTATATCACACTTCCAACAAAGTTTGGTGAGACATTCAATGATGAACAAGTAGTTAAAAATTAGATACTTCGATCATTAGAAGAAAGATTCAACTTTATCGTTGTAGCGATTGAAAAATCAAAGGATTTGAGCATGATGTCTATTGATCAACTAGTGAGTACTTTACAAGCCCATAAAGAGAAGCTTCTCAAGAAGCACAAACAAACAAATGAGCAATTTTTCCAGTTAAAGTTGCAGTTGAAAGATAAAGAAGAAGAACAAGAAATAAATAATCGTGGTGGAGTATGTGGTCATAATTGTGGACGTGGCCACTTTACAAGACGAGGTAGAGGACATTTCAATCATAAAAATTTCGATGAAAGTACTGCAAGTACTAGCTCATTAAGAGGTCGTGGTAGGCAAAACTACTCAAGACCATAAGGTGAAAGATCGATAATAATGATAGAAGATATGATAAAAGTCAAGTTAAATGTTATACTTGTCATAAGTATAGTCATTATTCACGGGAATGTAGAAATAAAGTCCAAGAGAATGCCAACTATGATGAGCAAGAAATTAAATGTAGTGTATCATCTTTGCTACTAGCAACTAAAGAAGTAGAGACATGCGATAATAACTCATGGAACCTTGAGAGTGGTGCAAGTAATTACATGTGTGGAAACAAATCAATGTTCGTGGAACTTGATGAATCATTGGTGGAAATATTGTATTTGGTGATACAACTAAAATTCATGTGAAAGGTAAATGATATATTTTAATAAACTTGAAGAATAATAAACATGAGTTTATCTCTAATGTTTATTATGTGCCAAATACGAAGAATAATATTTTGAGTTTGGGACAACTCTTGGAGAAATGCTTTAATGTTTTGATGAAGGATGATAGTCTTACAATAAGAGATAATCATGATAATATGATTGTCAAAGTTCAAATGACGAAAAATAGAATGTTTTTATTGAACATTCAAACTGAAGTTGCAAAATGTTTTAAGTTATGTTTGAAAGATCCATCCTGAATTTGGAACAATATGAGATTTCGGTATTTAAACTTTGATGAATAGACTACTAGTAAGGAAGAGCATGGTGAAAGACCCATATGTAAAGCATTCGGATCAATTTTGTGAAGGTTTTCTTTATGGGAAACAATCAAGAATAAATTTTCCACAATAATCTTCTTCAAGAGCACGAAGATCACTAGAGCTTGTTCACACTGATGTTTGTGGACCAATCAAACCAAGTTCTTTTGGTAAGAATAATTATTTCTTATTATTTATCAATAATTTTAGCCGAAATACATGAGTTTATTTTATCAAGGAGAAATATGAAGTCTTTAGCATAAGTGGTCTGTAATAAAATCTTTAGATCAGATAGAGAAGGAGAATCCACTTCGAATGAATTCAAATGATTTTGTGAAGAAAATAGAATTTTTCGACCTATGATAGTTTGATCATATACTCCACAAAAAAATAGAGTTGTTGAGAGGAAGAACATAACCATACTCAATATGGCTCGAAGCATGTTGAAGAGTAAGAAGATGCTAGAAGAATTTTGGGACAAGCAGTTGAATTAGCAGTCTATTGTCTAATCGCTCTCCACTAGAAGTGTATGGAATAAAACTTCTCAACAAGCATGGACTCGGAAAACCATCTATTTTTCATTTGAGAGTATTTGGGAGTATAGCTTATGCCCATGTACCAAATCAAGAACGGAGTAAGCTTGATGATAAAAGCAAGAAGCATGTGTGTTGGATATGATGCAAGCTCAAAAGCTACACGCTTTATAATCCTACAACAATAACGACAATGGTAAGTAGAGATGTGTTCGACGAGGAAGCAACATGGAATTGGAATAATGAACCAAAAGAATACAAATTTTTTTTGTTTCCTGAAGACAATGGTAAAATCGAGCGATGATGTTGCTTCTTCATCAACACCACCTATACCACCAAGAACTCAACAATAAGATGCACCATCATTATCTACAAGTTCAAATGAAGGGCCTCAATGTATGAGAAACTTGAAAGACATATATGATGAAACTAAAGAGTTAAGTCAAAGTTTTAATGATCTTACTCTTTTTGTTTTTTTGGTGATATTGAGCCTTTAAATTTTGAAGAAACTTCACAAGATGAAAAATGGAATAATGCGATGGATGATGAAATAAAAACCATAAAGAAGAATGATACTTGAGAATTTTCTACTCTTTCAAGTGGAAAGAAAGTAGTAGGTGCCAAATGGATGTTCAAGATAAAAAGAAATGAAAAAAGAGAAGTAGAGAGACATAAAGAGAGATTAGATGCAAAAGGCTATTTTTAAATAAAAAGTTATTGATTATGATGAAGTATTTGCTCATGTTTCTCGTTTGGAAACTTTAAGATTGTTAATTGCTCTAGCAGCTCAAAATAAATGGAATATCTTTCAGATGGATGTCAAATCAACATTCTTAAATGGATATCTCGAAGAAGAAGTCTATTTAGAACAACCTCTTGGTTATACCTGTAAGAGGTCAAGAAGATAATGTTTTACATTTGAAGAAGACGTTATATGGATTGAAACAAGCGAAAAAAATTTGAAATAGTAGAATCAATAAGTATTTCCTACATAATGGGTATTTGAGATGCCCTTATGAACACTCTTTTTACATTAAGACTAATAACCTTGAAGATATTTTGTTGGTTTCCCTGCATGTAGATGACTTGATTTTTACAAGAAATTGTCCGAGAATGTTTGAAGATCTTAAGAAGAATATAACCCAAGAATTCAAAATGACAGATATTGGGCTTATGTCATACTATCTTGGAATTGAGGTCTAGCTGTTAGAAGAAGGTATCTTTATTTCTCAAGAACGACGTACTAAAGAATTTCTTGAGAAATTTAAGATGCTCAATTCTAAGTCTATTGCAACTCTAATGGAAACTGGAACAAAGTTGTGTTGTAGATCCTTCATATTTCAAAAGTTTAGTTTGGAGTTTGAGGTATTTGACATGCACAAGACCTGATATTCTTTTTAGTGTTGGCTTGGTGAGTCGATTTATGGAAACTCCTACAACTACTCACTTGAAAGTGGCGAAGAGAATCCTTCGTTATATTAAAGGTACGCTTGATTATAGATTATTTTATACATCATCTAAATCATTCAAGCTTGAAGGTTATTATAATAGTGATTGGGCTGGAGATCTTAATGATCGAAAAAGTACAAGTGAATTTGTGTTTTTTATTGGTAATACATCTTTTACTTGAAGTTCTAAGAAGCAATCTATTGTGACATTATCTATATGTGAGGCAGAATATGTTGTTGTATCATCATGTGTTTGTCATGCAATTTAGCTGAGAAATTTGCATTAAAATTCTATTTTTATCTCTTCAAAAAAAAATTCAATTTTTATTAGTTTTGACGTAACTTTATGAATATTTGTATAGGTAAAAAACTTCAAAATATTATAAAACCAGTTTATTTTGTTATGCAATTTTTCATATGTTAGCATTGTTTTGTTCATTTTATTTTCTTTCATTTTAATTAGTAAGGTTAATTGATATCAATTGACACGAAAAGATTACATTCAATTGGTTTAGTTGATTATGGCAAATGAGTTCACCCAATTTAAAGTGTGGAAATTATTTCATTTTACATAGATCTTTTCATTCTTTTGCTATAAACAAATTGTTTTTCAAAATTTAGCTATTCATATAATTTTTTTTTATGATGCATAAATATTTTCTCATATATATCAACATAATAATTTGATGACATCATTCTTATTTTCTTGACCAAAAAAAAAAAAAAGTTGGAGTTTCAATTTCTAAGCATCCTATAATAATAGTTAGAAGAATATAGATATTAATTAAGAAATTGAAATAAATAAAATTTGATATATGGGGAGAGATAAGGGTCATTGAAAAGCGAGAAGCTTATCCATTCCGGCCCACAATAATTACACAGAAATGTGTTGCCTTGTGTTTTCTGGTTTTATATAAAGGACAGGAAGAGTGAGAGAGTGTGGGGTTAGTTTAAGAGTAAAAAAATGTTGGGAATTTTTCACAAAACGTTCGCACACCCGCCTGAGGAACTGAACAGCCCTGCCTCTTTAAGTGGCAGTACGAGCCCTAAGCTCCCTGAAGAAACTGTGAAAGAGTTTCTTTGTCGCCACCCTCACAACACTTTCTCTATCAACTTCGCTGAGGCCGCCGTTCTGGCTTATGTTCCTTCCCATCGCCCTTTCTCTCATCTCAACCAAAGGTAATTAAACTCTGCATATAATCAGTTTTAACTTCCAAGGGAATGATATTATCACTTTGGGTGGCAGGCTATTCTGTGGGTTGGATGACATATACTGTCTGTTCTTGGGAAGTTTGAACAATCTGTGTGCGCTGAACAAGCAATACGGCTTATCCAAGGGCTCAAACGAGGCCATGTTTTTCATTGAGGCTTATCGGACACTTAGAGACCGGGGTCCTTACCCTGCTGATCAGGTCCTTAAAGACCTTGATGGCAGTTTTGCCTTTCTTCTATATGACAGCTCCGCTGGAACTGTTTTTGCCGCCTTGGTACGATCTCTCTCTCTCTCAAGCTGTTTGTTTGTGAGTTTTATGAAGTTATTCAAAAAGAGTCTATAAAAATTTCATCCAAACAAGTTATTATTTATTAATTTCTTCATTATAATTACTAAAAATAACTCCCTAATACAATTTTGCAAACAAACGATAGGGAGCTGATGGAGGAGTAAAGCTGTATTGGGGAATTGCAGCAGATGGGTCTGTGGTTATATCAGATGATGTGGATGTCATAAAAGAAGGCTGTGCTAAATCATATGCACCTTTCCCAACTGGTAATTTATAAGTTAGTTAGTTAATTAATTAATTAATTAAGAGTTGTGTTTTTAATTAAGATGGATTAATTGAGAGAGGAGTGAACAGGATGCATGTTCCATAGTGAAGGAGGGCTCATGAGCTTTGAGCATCCATTGCACAAGATGAAGCCAATGCCTAGAATTGACAGCGAAGGAGCCATGTGTGGAGCTAACTTCAAGGTTGATGTGTATTCAAGAGTCAACAGCATTCCAAGAACAGGCAGTGAAGCTAATTGGACTGAATGGGAAACTAATTAAGTGCTTACACTTACATTTATGTGTCACCTTAGTTGCTGTTTTATGCTCCCCCTCTTCTAACATCTCTCTCTCCAATTCCTCTGTAATTTAGACAATAAACGTGTGTTTGCTTCCTTACTTGCTCACTCCTTACAAACTTCTTCAAATTATGTTTGTTATTTTTTTTAATAAAGAATTGTATCATAGACTTGGCTTTTTTTGTTTTCTTTATGTAATTCCTTCCACTCAAATTTTTATGAAACTGTCAAAGCTTAAGGGTGTTTGAATGTAGAATTTTGGTGTATTTAAAAGAATATTTACAAATCTCTTTTAATGGAAGTACTCAAAGAAACCACCCATTTTCAATCATTGGCTAGATTTCAACTTAGAGATTTTTATTAATTTCAAAGGTATAATACGGTGGATCACAACTCTATTTTATTCTTCTTTGATTCTTCTCTCACAAATACAATAACTTCCAAACATTTCCAGACGATTTAGTAATTTCAAACTTCTTATTTTAGTAACTCCGGTTGACATTTTGGTCATTATCTAAAATTAATTAATATTTTGATGATAATAAACTCAAATTTTATTTATTGATATTTTGAGAGTTTTTAAGTGTTTATTATGTAGAGATTGAAGAGACGATTTCAACGCATTCTAAATCGTTCAAAATCGGAGCTAAAATGAAGAAGATAATCGACCTTTGAAGTTTGAAATTCTACCAGAAAAATAGCTTTAGGCGACGGAAGCTAAGGCGACGAAGGTCTACTCCGTTGCCTTACATCACCTACGGCAACAATTCATTTTTTATAAATTTAAAGGTCATAATTCATCATATCTTCATCAAATGTCACCCGTCGATCATTTTGCTCTAAATGCAACAATTGTCTTTTATCTTCTCTTCGATTACTTCACGTATTCATTCTAAACAACCCCCCAAAAGTTTGATTACTTCACGTATTCTTGAATCAGCGTATTACAAATTTGTGAAAAAGCTTTTAATGGTAAACATGTGTATTTTCCTTCTAAAGGTATTTTGTAAGGAATTTCTTTCATTATTTGTCTTGGGATTTGTATTATGGTGTCGGTACACTTTGGGTTGTGAGAAATTTGAATCAGTTTAATCCTAAACCAATAAAATGACTTGAGTTTCTCTTTCGCCTAAGAAAAAGAGGGTAGTAGTGGTTTAATCATGAACCCGTGAAAATGATTTAGGTTTCTCTTTAGCTTAGAAAAAAAGAGCCGTGGAGGTTTGATTCTCACTTGTAAGAGAATCGCCAATAGAATCCCAAAGAAGTAGTGTTGAGGATGGCATAGGGATTTTCTATATATACCACTTAAAAACTTTGGTGTCTTTCTCTTTCTCTTAACTTTACATCTTACGTTTGTTTTATTAAGTGTTTTTAGTTAATAAAATTTGGATCAATTTTTTTTTTTAAAGAACTAAATAGTTAGCAAACCCTATTCACCTCTAGTATTGCCTTTCAATTATTATTATTATTTATTAATTTTTAGATATGATGAAAGCTTCAATCTTCAAGAAAACTTTTAAGTTCTCAATCTTCTAGAAGAAACTTTCATTTTATTGCAATCTTCAAGGAGCTAATTTTTTTTGTAGCTTTGATCATGATGATTGCATGAAAAGCTTTTGAACTTTAGAGAAAAACTTCAAGTCTTTTGTTCTCAAGATTTTTCAACCCCTGCCAATGAAGGATGAACTCTCTATTTATAGAGTTTTCATGGACCATGAATTTTGGCTAATAAATGGGCTTTGTACCCAAATAACTTAATGGACTAGGCTTGGACCAATAAGTAGAGTTTGGCCTTAATGTTTTCATGAAATTGGCTCAGACGAGTAATTGGACTTTGACTCAAATGTCTTCATAGAATGGACTCTGACCCATGTATATTTGGGAAATCATAACAAATGCTAAATAATTGAAAATAATTCAAAAGTGTTTTTTTTTTTTTTTTTTACTTTAAATTTTTGTCTAAACAGCTTTTTAGGAGTGATAGTTTTTTGCCACCTCAGTTTTATGAATATACATTTTAAATTAAAAAGAAAATACCTTGGCACACCACTCGCTCCTCAATTCAAGGGATGGCAACCAAATGCATTTTTGTTGGCCAATCATCCATGAATGTAGAACGGGAGATTCTCCTAACTGTTATGCCGTCCAAAATTTTAGGGAATTCAAAATAAACTCAAACAGAAACCGTGCGCACAAGAGGGATCACAAGGGAATCATTGAGATTTGGAGGAGTTTTCCGGTGGTCGCATACGGTGTCATGGAGTAATTATTGCGCAGGGGAGACTTTTTCTGATTTTTAGAGGCATTATCTCACGGTGAGAGTGAGGTTAGGGTATACAGTGAGTTAGACTCAGGTAAGTAAGGGGTCAGCCACTCACGAACTGTCTGCAAGAGGTGGTTGTCGCTAGTATATGGACTAAGGTTATGGTGCCTAAGTCCTAGTAACATTATTGGTGCGGGCAGTTTTGCAAGCGTTGCAAACGACGTGATTCTTGTTGTTTATGTAGGGACATGTGAATGGGGACGCATATGCAAAAATAAGTTTTTGCATTAGAGGAGACCAGAAGTTTTATGATCGAGCTAGTAATTCTGTTATAGACTCATCAACCACTTCACAAAATAATGATCAAATAATGATCGTATGTCGATGTAATCTTAATCTAGGGTGGGCTGCGAACTTCTTATTTATGAAAGCGTCCTTTGATGTGCATATGTGAGACTAGTCAAACAACACTGAGTCAATAAGCTTTCCAAATTGGGAATTGTCGTAGTGAGTAGCTGAGAACACACACCTAATATTGAGGAAGAAGTAGAGTTGTTCCCTTAAGAATTGATTATGAGACTTGAACAAAGGAATCACGCCTCTCATTGGCCCGATAGGACATTCGTTTATATTAAAACAATAAACAACTTGTTCATTAAAGGAGTCGGAGTCAGTGGCGCTTAAGAAGAAATATGTAATTAGAGGTAAATGAGACATTTAACCCAGCTGTGAATTAGTAACAAGCTCGTGAAGGATTAAATCACAGATGGCCAATTATATTCATGGACACTAACTTACCCTATCGCTTCAGATTGTCGTCGTTCCTCGTCGTCTCTCATCATTTTCTTCAAAAGTAAATTTTCAAAAGTAAGTTTTGAATGCTTTGAAATCTAGATTTTTGTTATAACATGATTTTATGGTTATAAATGTAAGATTTATGGTTAGTGTTTATTATTTATAGTGATTTAAGATTAATGTTCTTTAGAATTATTTGCATGTTAGATTTAGGTTTTTTATTTGTTAAATTAGGGCTATTTTGTATTGTTTAGGATTATGTTTTGTTAGAATTAAGGCTATTTTGTATTGTTTAGGATTAGAGATTAATTTTAGG
This sequence comes from Cyclanthera cordifolia, assembly GCA_037832605.1. Taxonomy (NCBI): domain Eukaryota; kingdom Viridiplantae; phylum Streptophyta; class Magnoliopsida; order Cucurbitales; family Cucurbitaceae; genus Cyclanthera; species Cyclanthera cordifolia. The sequence goes on along the minus strand of JBBMEG010000022.1, from coordinate 2,745,270 downwards.
ATTTAGGATTATGTTTTGTTAGAATTAGGGCTATTTAGGATTTACTTTGTTTTAGATACCACTAATTGATTACTTTTTAAGATTACTTTGTTTGATTTACTAATTCTTTGTTTTAGATAGGCCCTAATTGTTAGTTTGTTTAGGTAGACATAATTGATTACTATGTTCATGTAGCACAAATTGTTTACTTTGTTTAGAATTAGAGAAATTTATGATTACTTTGTTTTGAAGAAGAATGAAGAGAGGAATTAGAGGAAATGTGAAGAAAAATTTGGACTCCAATAAACTTCATCGAATTGTTGTTTATCGAACCCTCAATTTATAATTAATATTTGACCATTTTACAAAGAGTAAGAGTTACAAACATTATTAAGAGAGAGTGGGAAATAAGTAAGAAAAAAAATATATATAAGTAAAGTGTAACCAAATAATTGTCAATTACAATAAATAACACAAAACCATATAGCACACTTTAATTGTTTGTAAGAGTAGAGAAAAAATGAACAAAAAATGGCTTAGAAATAGAGACAAATTGTTTACTAAATACGCGAAAGGTGTTAAACAGTTCTTACAAATGGCAAAAAAACATGTGAATCGTCTAGGTCAAGTTCGATGCCCTTGTAAGAAATGTATGAACCGTTTATGGCATACTTTAAAAGATGTAGAACGTTATTTGTTGATAAATAGAATGTTAGCATCGTATGATCATTAGGTATATCATGGTGAAGCTATTGATTTATCTAGGTTAAAGCATCAAAGACTTGGGCAAAAACAGGTTCACAGAATAAAAATTGATGAGTCCACTGATCACAACAACGATAATGAAATATTGGAAATGTTGAATGATATGAACTATCGAGTCAGAAGATGTGCAAGAAAACAATCAAAATTTGACACAAATAGTACAAGTATTGAAGAAGAAAATGAGCGATCACAAAAGTTTGATCCCGGATGATTAGCTTTGACAACTGCTGATATCGTTTTGAGGATACGTGTTGGAGATCACATTGTATATATTGAACATGGCACTCACAAAGAGTGTCTTGCAGACTCCCTATAAGTTGTGGAGGGGATGTATAGGAAGTTTACGTGACTTCAAGATTAAAGGATGTCCAATATATATGCTGACTACAAATCTAAAGAAGTTTGAACCATGTTCAAAGTTATGTCTATCTGTAGGCTTCCCCAAGAAAATTAGAAGGGGTTATTTGTATAGCCTTAAAGAGAATAAAGTGTTTGTGTCTAAAAATAATACATTCTTAGAAGAGGATTATGTTAGAGACCATAAACTTCGATCAACAGTAGTGTCAAAAGATTTGTCTTCAAACGAATCTACAGATCCCATAAAAAGTGTTGTTGTAATAGGGTCAACAAGAGTTGTTGACAGCTCACCAGCAATAGATGCTAGAAACTCATCAGCATTGATATTTGATGAATCACTAGGATTTGATAATCAAATCCCACCCAATTAAGATGTACGCCTCGACGTAATTAGAGGATTAGAAGAAATCTAATTTGTTATATATGTATTTTAAAGACTAATAACTCTCGGTTAAAGAGTTTATTGACCTATTTTTTATGATAAACTTTGAAATAAAAAGTATTTATGAGCATTTTATGTAATGTAGAGTAAGGAATTTTGGTATAAAAATGAGAATAGTAACATTAGAAGTTACTTAGGCAGTAAAGAAAATAAAAAATTAAAAGAAAAATCTACCTTTTCAAAGGTAATTTCATTTCATAGTGATAAGTTTCCAAGGCTAACTAATTTCTTATGTAATTTTAGGGACTCAACGTTGTCGCTTCGCCTTAATTAAAGAGAGGATGACTATTACTTTTGTAAGGAATTGTGCCCTAAAGACCTAGTAGTTTTGTATATTATAAGTTAGACATTTAATGCCACATTTTAGATATTAATAAAGGTTATTAATTTTCTTATATTGCGTATTTAATATTCAAAAGTTGACAAGTCTATATTAATTGAATTTATTTTTGCGTAATCCCCTAAATTTTAATTGAATATTGAGCTTAAAAGTGAAATTTGTGTTTGATTTGAATCATATAGTAAATTTATTAATGTTGATGAAAGTTGCCAAAAAAAATAAACATTAAATTTTAGTTTAAAAAAATCAAAAAAAAAAAAAAAAGTTTTGCAATTTCTAAATTAAAAAAAAAATACTTCCCATAAATTGAAAAAATAAATTAAAATAAATATATAAATAAGGAAGTAGCGTTAGCCACTTCCCTAAAAAAATTCAAATGTGTACAGTACACAAAAAAGAAAAAAAAAAGAGTTTTTATAATTTTTTTTGGAAGAGCAGCAACGACCAACATAATAGCTTCACATTCAACGATCGAAATTGAGTTTTGTTTCAACTCCGTTGATTTATTTATTTATTTATTTTATTCATCTGAGAAACATTATTTTTGTTCTTTCATTATGAGTAGCTAAATTTTCATTTTCTGATTCAATGATGTTTTAATTTCAATTGTGATTTTGTGAGGTTTTGGCCCGAATGAAATTTTTTATTTCAATTCAAGAATTAATTGTTTTTTGTTCTTGTTCTTATGATTTATTGTTGAAAAAAATTAAATTGACTAGTTAATTTTTATCATAAATTGATTCGTGCTATATATGATTTTGTGATATGTATAAATGTCTCAAATGATTATACTCTAACAAAGGGTGCTATGTGTGTATAATTGAGGATGTTCTAAATTATACAACTTGCATAATAGATCTCAAGGAAATAATTAAACAAAATTAATTGATTTGCAGCTATCTCGATTAGTTAATTTTTGGTTTAGTTGTTCTCATTAATTTAAATGTTATCGTTTAATTGATATTAAACGCTATCGTGCCAAATCTATTATACCATAAATTTGATTTTGATGTTGAGTCAGGGTCAATTAAATAGTAGAACAACTACTTATTCTGGTTTTTCCAAATAGGTAGACTAATTATTTTTTTAGCGGATGATAAAAAATTGCAATTGGATTAAATCGAACCATTGAATTAGACTTTCTTTTGTATAATTGTTTATTTTATTAAATTTTATTGTTCATTTAGAAATTTGTTCGAACACGAAAACCCCATTTTTATTTTAATCTATGCTTTTGTCATTCAATCTTATCACATTAATTGGATGAATGACGAGATGCTCGTGGTTATTTGGATGTACACTTAGACAAATATGTTGGACATACAAGTGGATTTAGTTCCAAGTCAATAACCTGAAACATCTATAGTATATGGACTAAGACAAGGACACCTAAGTCTTGGCGACAGTTTTGGTACAACTCACTTTACAAGAGTCGCAAGCGATCTGATCCTTATTGTTATGTTGAGACATGCAAATTGGGGTGCATAAGCAAAAAGAAGTTTTTGCATAAGACTAGATCAAAAAATTTATGATCAAGTTAGTAATTCTGTTATAGACTCACATTAACTACTTCGTTGAGAATCATCGTATGTCGATGGGATCTTAATCCTAAATGGTTGCGAATTCCTACTTTATAACAATGTTTTTTTATATGCATGGGTGAGTAAACCTCCCACATTGGGAATTGTCATAGTTAGTGGCTGAGAATGCAACATCACAAAAGAAGAAATTTACATCTTCCCTAATATTATGGAAGATGTAGAGTTGTTTCTTTAATAACTGATTTTGGATCTTGAACAAAGGGTACTCGCCTCTCATTGGCACGAGAGGATACTGATTTATAGTAAGACTATAAATAACTTGTTTATTAAAGGAATCAGTGACACTAAAAAAGAAAGGTGTAGTTACTGGGGTAGAACGAATCTCTTGTCATAACTATGAATTACGAACAAGCTTGTGACGGATCATATGACAGATGACAAATTATATCCGCGAATGTTAACTCTTCCTATAGTGCGAAAAAGTTCAGCCTAAGCCTTTAGTGGAATAAGCCTGATGATAACACTAAGGGATTGAATCCATGGTTGTTGCAGCTTTCAACCTAATGTCCACTGGTTCTAGGCTAGCTCATACTTACCGACATACTATTTTATTAGTGAGTGAATTTTAATAGTTCAAATTCACAGATTAAATATGTTGAACATAATCAATAAAAACTTAAGTTTAATTTATTAAACTTGATTATTAATAGATTGGATATATTAATTCAATATTTATTATATAAATATTAATGAGGAATAATTAATTTATTAGATAAATTAATTCTAAATAATTTTTGGATAACTATTTAATTAGAGGAAATTAATTCTAAATAATTTTTGGACATATTAACTATATAAATAAGTATTAGATAATTATTTATTGATTTGAGGCAGGGAACAAAAAGTGTTGCTGAATATTATCAAGAGATGGAGTCCTTGATGGAAAGAGCGAAAATTCGAGAAGAAGAGGAAGACACTATGTCAAGATTCCTTGGAGGTTTAAATCGAGAAATTGCTCATCCGGTTGATAGAAATCCACCACCTTACCTTGAAGA
>JBBMEG010000022.1:2709400-2719759 GCA_037832605.1 Cyclanthera cordifolia | reverse complement strand
AGAGATAAATAATAAATTGATGTTGTGACAAACTATTATCTATAGACGACAAGTAGACAGAACACAACTTAGGGTACATAATTTACCAGCACTAATTTAAATAAATTAGTTTTATGATCTGTCTTTATCCACTCTAAGTAAGCTTATGTTTGATTTACAACTTTAATAAATTTGAATTTTATGCAATTTAGTGTAGTCGGAGGCTTGAGCTTTGTCTAGTGTAGTGAAGGTTCAATTACTTTAATACTATTTTATATTTAATTAAAATGAATAAAAAGACATTTGAACTCATAACTTCTTAATCATTGAAAATATATAAGACACTTGAAGACACGAGAGGTAATTATAAATTAATGTCACAGGTGTGTCACGAACCAATAACCTTAGGAATAGAACATCTTCAAAATTCAAAGCTTCGACATCATGTACACTATTATAGAAAGTACGGATCAATGATTAATAAAAAAAAATTAAAACAAAAAAAAGGAAATTTGTAGTGGATGAACAACTCAAAATAATTATAAATCTAGTTACATTTTAAAATAATTTTATATAGTCATTAATAATACTTTATTATAAGAAAGAACGTGATAATACTTATTAATACAAATTTTTTGATTTTTTTGTTGTTGTTGCCGTTGAGAGTGACTATATTTGTCATTATTTTATAGATTTGCGTAACTTACAAAAGAAAATCCCAAATCTACGGAATTTTGACAATCAGATATGAAATGGGCTTTTGAAAAGAAAGCCCAAATCTAAAATATACAGAAGAACCAAGCAACCAGCCCAAACCCAAATAACGCCATAGTATGAGCCCCTGATAATCCAATTGGCAAGAGGAGAAAGAAAAATGAAGTTTTCCTTTTAAAATGTTAAAGGTTCCAAATATAAATGAGAGATATAACTTGAAGTTACAATTATAAGAAGAGTGATAATATTAGAATACTTCACCTATGTTCCTGTTATAACACTAATAAACCAAATGAAAACTAAATTTAGAAATTAAGGTTAGGAGTTCAAGATTTTGAAATGTAAGAACGAAATAAAATCTATGTTCAAAACGCTAAGATAAAAATGTATTTATCTTGAACAATGAATATTGTAAATTTGTTGTAGATAACAAATTATACCCATCCATATTTAACCGTCCATTAGTTTTGTAAACTTGACTAAAGCCAATTATCAATTTTACTTGGTTGAAATCATCAGTTTGATCAAATTTACTCGAGCTTGATTGAAGTCAGCATCAATTTTAAAGACAAGTTTCATAACATGTAACATGAAACTCATGATGTGGGGTAAGCAAACTCATAAACCAAACATTTGATCGAAAACATAAAATCAAATAATCCTAATTTACAAACTTACCAACCAGATTAAAAGATCAACAATACTCCATCTTCTTGCATACAAAAAAAAAAACATAAATATGTGCTAACCAAAATATCATAGATTCGAATCCTCAAATTGATGTTCGAACCGAAAAAAAAGAAAAAGAAAAAAAGAAAAAAAAATCATAATCAAGTTTAACCATTTAAATTGTTGCACTGATTCAAAAACATGTAGCGGGAAACTTCAATTGAATTAACAGACACGTTGTAAATTTGTAAGAGAAAAAAATAATCCTCAACCAATCCAGAAAACACATTCACAAGCTAAAAAAATTCCCTTTCTTTTTCCTGCTTTTCAATTCAATAAAGCTTTTGCAGTACTCAAAACTCTACAATTCCCGATTACTGAAATTACATTATCTGTTGCTAAATTCATAGCGTAATTTTTTTTTTCTTTTTTTTTTTCAACTTTTTCCTTCTTCCCCTTCACAAATCTATACTCTTTACCGCCACTCGCCATCGGACTGGCTCCCGGTACCTCCCCGCCCATCGAGTACAAGCACAGGGTAACAAGAAACTTAAATTCTGCTAACATTACAAATCTCACCCTACATCTCTGTCTCTGTACATAATATTCCAATCAGTGGGGAGGAAATGAATCTATGGCATATGGCGCAATGGCATTGGAGTTTGCTTTTTTAACTCCCCTAACCATTTGGTGCTGGTTTTAAGAGGCTTCCGATTTCATTTCACACCACTTCAAATCTTAACTGGGAATCCGAAATTTTGGAATGTTCTTATTTCGCCTCGAAGACCAGCAGTTACGATCACCATACCCCATGCCGAAGAGCCTTGAAACATTCCACTGGCAATGTCAACACTGGAGTGAGGGCTTCGGTTGTTCCGAGTATTCATAATGAGCTTTTCCTCAGGCCACGTTGCGATTCTGTCGAAGAAGTAGCTGTTGGTTGCACTCGAAAGAGTTCCATGAAGAGGGCTATTTGTGCAACCAGATGCTGATAGTGAATCCTCACTGCCGATTGCTGCCTCCACAGGTGAAGGGGGATGGTTAGCGGAGGAGACTTCATCTAGATGATTCTCAATCATGTCGTCATCTCCACAATATTCGTCGTGAAGTCCCCATGTATTGCCCATACCAGGCCAAGAAATAGCCACAGAGACATCATGACAGTGGAAATGCTCATATGATCGAACGACTGTCACTCCTTTGCTCCGACTAGGTCGAGAATCAGCTTCATGCTTCCATACGTACACTTGAGAATCCTCACTGGCCGATATCACATATCTTCCATTCGATGAAAGGCAGGCAGAGATTTGGCTGTTTGTGTTTCGAAAACCTGTTACGAAGTTAACGCTCTTTAACAGTTAACATAACAAACCACTGAAACAGAAATGATCGTTCTTAGACCCAAGCCTGGGAAATAAGCAAATGTACGCAGCAGAAAAACTGGATTTTGAAGATAATCAATCAATTCCCAAGGTCACTGCCATGCTTAAAATATACATATTAAGATACCTCATATGCATTATACAAAATCCAACACCATCAGTTCATAAACATTAGCTATGAACTTCAAAATTCAACTGATTTTCTTGACCGACTGTTTGTACTAATAGTTATATTGTAAACCCAACAAAGTGAATTTAGCGCTTCAGTAAAAGATTTAAGAAAATTGAACCCAAGAGGCTAGCTATAAAGGCAAAGGAACCAAACTCATATGACCATAGAAAGTATGACAGTCAAAATAATTTGCAAATGACAATTATTTGTTGGCAATGATCATGTCGCTATAATTTTATTCAAGCATCAGGCAAGAACTACGACGGACAACTTGTAGAGCCATGCGCTGGAGTTTATTTCTACACAGCAACAAGTCGAGGGTGTAAATTAACCAACTTCTCGCAATGGTGGCCATGGTACATCGACCCCCACACTCTAGGAACTTACCAAAAAGCCAGTTCAATCGGCTGGACCGTTGGTAATGGGTTTTTACTTTTCACATTGGCTAGAAGTCTATAAAAGGTAACCATTAAAAATATCATCTTAGTGAATTCCAACCATACCTTTAAACCTCTGGACAAGGTCAACACCATCGACCACTCGGATGCGTGAATCTGCTGATGTAATGAGCACTTCTGACGAACTTCCTGGAGCAAACTGTTAATTAGAAACAATTAGCAACTGAAAGAAAGCTCAGGAATCCACTGGCTTTGGTCGAGTCAGTAGAGGTAGTAACAATGCATTTTGTTCCTTCTAGCAGGCAAAATATGGAAGAAAAAATCACTGAAATAAGGCATCAAATTACCTGGAATCCAGTAATTTTCTTGTGACTGGATTTTTTCTTCTTGTTCTGCAGATTTATCTCACTTTTTTGCTGCATCTTATTCTCTGGGGAAATTTTGAAAAAGAAGATTATCATATCAATGACTAAGTGCACAAAAAAATTCAGACGATCATTTGTATCATCCACCACCCATCTACATTTCAGAAATGAGAAGAGGAAAGAATGATTGATATGACAGAGAATAAAATATACCAGAAGTACTGTACAATCGGCAGCTTCCCTTGTAAGAACCAACCAATGCACCCTTTAACAGTGGGAAAGAAAACCTTTTTGAGCAATAAATAGGACTAAAGAGTTGAATAGAAACAAGACAAAGTTCTCAACTATTCAACCTTGCCATCAGGCGTGTAGCAAGCAGCGGTCACCATCTCATGCAAGTCGCTCCAATCAACGACTTGGCGATCTGGGATACTCCATATACGGACCTTAGCATCTAATGATCCACTAATGAAGTATCTATCGTCAATAGGATTAAACTGGATGCAAGTTACTGTGGCAGGGTTCACATGAGAAACAAACTTGCTATTAGCTATTACACAGTTAAGGAAATCAAAGAAGAAATGAAAACTTTGGATTTTTAGATGGTCAAATTATGACAGGGTTTTGTTTTCATTGTTATATCATCCAAGACTTGCCAATTATCACAGTTTTTTATTGAATTAGGCACATAGTTTTACCACCCAAAGTTGGAAAGAAAAAAAAAAGAAGTCAAAGCAAGAGAAATAAAGAAAGTGAACTTACCATAATCACTGTGCGAAAAGATCTTCAAACAGGATTTGCTTGACAAGTGCCAGAGCCTTACAGTTTTGTCCATGGAAGATGAGAGCAAATGCTGGAACAATTAGAGCAAAGATTTACACCACAATAACAGGGGTAGGAATGAGCCAGAAAGTTAATTCAATGGCATATTTCAGTTTATATACTGCCTAAAAAAACTTTAAAAGAAGCAGAATTGAAAACCCATCCTGTCCTATGAAGACAAAAACGAGCCAATTCAAACAATAAAGTTCCCAATTTATAATGGGAATTGCAATTGGTATATCTACACAAACTTATCTCAACCAGAATACATGTTTTCAAGTTTTAAGTTCACTTGTAGGACATTTTCCAAATTAATGTCCTACAAATTTCTAATCTCACAAGTTAAGGTGAGTGCTGGACTTTGGTTGATATAATTAAATTTATCTCAACCCTTAGACTTTTGAATTGATTGATGGTTTGACATAATTCAATAGTGTCACATGTGTAGATGTGCTTAGCCTACATGTACGTTTCAAAACTCTGCACCGGAAGATTCAGCCTCTAACTATCTACAGTGCCATACTTGAGATAAAAAGAAAATCTAATCATCCAAAGTAAACCTAAAAATACGCATCCAAATGAGAAATATCTATAAGCATAAATTACCACAATCTATAACTATATTTGAGTTTCAAAATACGCATGCTCAAAGGGCATTGCAACGGAGAGATGTTTCCCCTGGCACTGAACATCCCCTCAAAAGTATTTCCAACAAGCCAAAGTTTCAACGTTGATCATCAAAATAAGAAAAAGTTACAGAAATGAGGTCATTATTAAGAGTTCGTTCCCGAGATGTAGGGACTTTTATAGAGAGAGAGAGGGAGAGAGAGAGAGAGATGGCCCTATTTTGAGATTGTCTTACCTCACATGTAAAATGATTCTACACTCCGAAACTAAAGGAGAGGAGATCGCCAAAAAGGTCTCCAAATTAGTTTGAATAAGAAGAAAAGTAAAACTCTCTAAACAGAATAAATGATCTTGCAATCCAACTTCAACCTTACTCTTTATTTTTATTCCTTTTCTTAATCAGGAAACAAATATTTCATTGATTTTTATCATAGGAAAATAGACTTTCATTGGTGAATGAATACATGTGAGCTACAAATATTTTAATGATATGATGACCTCATCCTCATTCTTCAGCAACATTCTTTTCTTCGTATCTTTTAATAAACATTCTGTTGGTTGATATATTAAATTTACACCAACTCATCAGCTTAAACTTTTGAGTTGATTGGAAATTTAACATGATTCAATATGGTATCCAGGAATGAGGTCTTGTATTAAAACCCTATAAAGTTGTTTCCTCCTCCACTAAAATTTTTTTAAACAAGAAACGAACATTTAATTAAGAATATTAAAGGACTTCAAAACCCAAGCATACAAACTCCCGAAGGAGTGAAAAAGAAGAAAAAGACCAAATGGAAACATAATGGGTTTCCTCCACAATTAATAGTGATTTCCACTTGTTGAATCTTTCTGCAAATTTCAAGAGTGAGTGTTAATTGATATAATTAAATTTACTGTAATCCACTGGCTTAACCTTTTAGATTGATCGATAATTTAACTTGATTCCAGTGACATTAGTCGAGGTGCACGCAAGTTGGCCCGGACAGTCACGGATATCAACAAAAAAAAAAAAAAAAAAAGAATTTAACATGATTCAACACGTTCATACTGCTCCGGTGGGTACAATGTTGTACATTCTTTCACATAATGTATTTTTGGATACCAAGTCGAGAACACTAATAAAAATTGGAAAGGCCAAACTGGTTTGGCAAATAAGGTTTCGTTCTTCTCCACTTTTATTGCAAACACAAATCAGGTACAAACTGTCGCAATCAGGGTCTTCTCAACATCACCAAACTAGTTGACTTTGCCAAGGACCTCCTTACATTTTCGCTCCTAATGACCCGACTTCAAACTTCATAAATACTAATCAGATGGTTATTAGAAATCCTAGAGTCTAGGAAATTTGTTATAGAAATCATTATCATCAAGCTACTGATCTTCACTTCACCCATTTAAATAACATATATTGGCCTGACGAAGAAAAGCATATAACAATATTAATGTCATAGACATCTAAAATTACCATGAGTAGAGAAATCTGTGGCCTGATGAAACCAAAAAGCATCCTCCCAAACTTGTGAAGTGATTTTGTATCATAAAGATCCGTATCTTTCAAAATCTCCAAAGCCATTTATAGATAAAGGCCACACTCTTACATCAAAGGTTTTTTATACCAAAGGTCTGTTAAATATCTTCCGGTTCATTAAGGAACCCTCATCATCAGAATCGAAAACGTTAAAAAAACGAAATAATAATAATCCCTCAAATTATCGTCAAGGACTTCTCAAAATATTCCTTGCCTTTCCCCTAAAGTTTGGTTTCACATTTTTTTTTTAATATCTGACGGGAGGACAAGACATCCTTCTTCCTCAACCCAATAAGCTTTATAGAAAAAGCTACAATTGGCTTATATAAAAGATGGAGCTTTATAGAAAAAGCAACAATTAGCTTATATAAAAGATGATATAAATACAATTACAGAAGATTTTAGAAAGAGCTCAAGCCAAAGCAAAGCCAGAAATCTAATACTATCAACAAGATCAGTAGGTCCCTAAACAAATGATAAAAAAATCACCTAATTCTTTCTAATCAGGCTTCCTAGTGTCAAGCTGTCATGACCTACCACAGTTTATTAGCTTTCTGTTTAAAAGGATGACCATACATGAGCTGTTCTTTTCTTGCACTCTTCTAAGATAAAGACCAAAGATGACTACTACATAAGTCTATTAAAATTGCAAGAGAAGGGCGGTGGAGAAACAAGCGATTAGGATTCTCTTTGCTCTTCACAAGATGCAAGAACAAGCAAAGAATTCTTTTGATTTTCTGATGAGTGCTGATTACCCCTAGAGCCAGGGTCAATAAGAACGAACTAATACTTTTTGGAGCTTTTAGCTCCCAAGTGACCTTCCTAATCCTGATCACCATATGCTCAAACGACATTTTCTAAAGTTGAAAGATTAAGAGTCTATCGGTCCAAAATATGTTGCTACTCTTTTGGAACGATCTTAGGTGTGCTTTCGCGTGGTCGGTGGTCCTTCCAAGGACAAACAAGCTCTTTTGTTATCATTGTTTATGAGGCATCCATTTAAAGATTACTTTGGTGAGTTTGGTTAGTGCTTTCTTGTGGTCGGTTTGGATTGAAAAAAATCAACATAACTTTAAGTCAAATGAGGTATCTTATTTGTTTTTCTTTGATACTGTTCTTTTTTTTTTTATCCATGAGTTTTTGTGCTAACTTACGTGCACCTAAGCTAACTTCACGAGACATGTGGTTGTTAAAAAAAGCGCGCATGAAAAATATTGATACCTAAGCTAACTTCACGAGACATGTGGTTGTTAAAAAAGCGTGCATGAAAAATATTGATACCACCGAAATATTAAAAAAAACATCAATGGGTATTCAAATATAGACTAACCTGAGATTTGGACCAAGAGAGATCAAGCACAACATCAAGATGCCCCTCAAATGAACATATGGGTCTTTCTGAAAGCCCAAATACAGTCTCAGGCACTATAACATGCTCCAAGCTCACTGATTTTCGGCTAATAGAAGATCTCCCTCTTCTCTTCTTTTCATGATGGCTGTCCACATTTGGGGATAATGAAGTAGGCTCTGGTGACTCATTAGCGGCAAATAAGAAACTCAAATTCCCTTCTTCTGATTTCTCCATCAGTAAATCACCCTTCTTCTCTGACTCGACTACCTGCCAAACAAGAATGATCCTGTCCTCTCCTGCACTTGCTAGGTACTTCCCATCCAAACTAAACTTAATGGTCCATATTGACCCGCTGTGGGCCTGTATCTCTTGGCTCTTATAGAGTGCAGACAATTCTTTACTTGATTTACCGTACTGTCGAACTCTTACTCTCTCTGGTCCATGAAAGGAAACATCTTGGCTATCATCTGTCGCAGAGCTCGACCTCCTTCCACCCTTCTCGGATGACGTATCCCTCTCATCACTGCTACGCCTCTCCTTTTGACCCTTGACCGTGCTAGCAACACTCTTTATACTCTTAAACCAACCTCCTTTCTTTTTCAATTTCGAACTGCTTCCTGTATCCCCATTCACATTCAAATCAACGTTTTCGATACAACCATCCTCCACATTCTGCCGCCTCATCAGTTCTTGAACAATGGGTGAATGCCCAACACAGATCTCAAACTCCTCCATGGTCAACTGTCTCCCAGTCCCCACTTCCTTGAGCTTGTTCCACATACCATTCTCACTAATCTCATTCACAACAAACTCTTTCCCGTTGTCAAGATCTTTGATAATGCAGGCTTTCTCATCAACCGTTCCACTGGTAGAACAAGCCAAATCCTCGACAACCTCGTGCTTAATCTCACCATTCTGGAACATTAGAGATAGATTAGGATCAGAATTCGCATTCAAAACCAACGTATCGCTTCGAATCCCATCCGCCCATCTACAATTCTTCCCAGAAGGCGGCTTATGCTGTGAAGTCACATAAGCAACAGATGAAACTCCTTCGCTCTTACAGCTTCGAGACTTAACAACTACACGATTACGGTTATTTGCAAATGAAGTGGTGGAAGTAGTGGTATCATTGACCGAATGAAATGAAAGAATTGAAGGAGAATTAATAGACGAAGAATAATTACACTGATTATCAGCCGAACCATCCGATTTGGAGCGAACGATGACATGGGGTTCCTGTTGTTGACGATTCAAATAATCCGACGACACCGATCGACCAAAATCGGCAACACCCTTTTCTTTACGATCCAATTCCAAAGCCGTAATAGACCGAGAAAGAGAAGGATCGCCGCTAAGGCCCATTTCTTGAAAAAGACGGCTGCGGCGCTCCAACACAGAGGCCGGCTCGGAGATCCAAACATCATAGTTGGAAACCGCCATTGGGAATTTAGGTATCGGAAAAGGAAGGTCGGAATCGGCGTTGGAATCTGGATCGTCATCGGAATTGGAAGTGGAACAGGAACATGAGGAGGCAATGCGATCAAGGGATTCGTAGAAACACTCTTCTTCGTCGTCTTCGTCTACGGATTTGTTCATCATTCAAAGGGCATTGCCATGACAATCGAAACCCCACCAAAAAACGATCGGATCAGAGATGGGGTTCGATAAATGTCAAGAATCGATGAACAAAACCCTTCAAAACGAAAAGGGTATCACCGAATAAGAATCAAAAACACACAGAGAGAGAAGAATTTAAAAGGGATTGGAATATGGAACAGTTGATTATGGTTGGTTAATCAGATCCAACAAAAGAGCGAGAGAAAGGAGAAGGGAAGGGGGAACAAAGCCCTATGCTGGGGTTGTGCAAAGAAAAAAAAAAGAAAGAAAGAAAAAGAGTTTGGATTTTGCGCTGTCTGTGTTTGGAAATTTGGAGAACAATAACAAACCCAGAAACCAACACACACACAAACAGAGAGAAAGAGAAACAAAGCGAACGGGATTTTGCCAGTCGGAAATGTGGTATTCACCAACAAAAATTGGTTTACGAACCAACTGGGTATCTTAAAGAAACCATAAATTTATCATTATGCAACAAGAACATGGAACCTCATTTAACCATTTTTACAAAAAAAAATAAAAATAAATAAAAAGTCCTATTTTGCAAAACAGGCAATTAGAATTTTGTGTATTAATATTAAACAAATTGAGAAAATAGACATACCCCCAACAGTTTTACTGTACTAAACTAAAATCAACCCAGAGATTGTTTATTTCTTTTAATAATGTTTATAATAAATTTTGAACTTTTCCATTTTTCAACTATTCAATTTTAATTTCAGTAAAAAA
>JBBMEG010000022.1:2676847-2697659 GCA_037832605.1 Cyclanthera cordifolia | reverse complement strand
GGGGGATGGGTGCTTAAAGAAACATTACCCACGTCCATGAATGGCAGAGAGAATCAGCAATTATGAATGGTTGTTGAGGGAATTGAGAAATACAGAAACTGAAGTGAAATTAGATATGTAATTTGAGGGAATAAAGATTAAAGAAAAGTTGGGATTTGGAATTACAGACAGGAGGCTGCGCCATGTGCGGTTTCTGGTTGAGCATTATTGTTTGCTGTAGAGGAAGGTCGGCAAGTTTTACATTTTCTTTTTTCTTTTTTTTTACTTCACTAAAATTAGGATACAAATTGAATCGCTCACTTTTTGAATTATTAACGACACGTTTGGTTGCAAAAACATAATAATAATAATAATAATAAATAAGAATAAAAATAAATAAAAGTAACATTAAATTACTGATTGATAATAAAAAAATCCAACTGACTAAACGAAGGGAAGGAATCTATTTTCATACCATTCCATCATCACAACTTCTCTTAACTCATTCTCAAACAAAATTCAATCATATTAATTTTCATGATCGAATATAATTTTTGTCAAAAATTGATTAACACCAAATAATAAAGCATTACCCATTCTTTCAATAATAAATATATTCAATTTTATTTTCTTTCTTTTTTGGAAGGAAGTTTAAATTAATGATTTTTTTTAATTAACAAAGAAGATTGAAACTCATGAATGGTGGATTGTAGTAATTTATTGAAACACTCAAACAAGGTTGTGTTTGACATTAAAATTTATGATTTAATTTTTGAATGAAGTTAAATAAAAAATGTATATTCAAATTTATGGTTATATTTCTGTTTCCTTGTCATTATTATCATCATTGAACTAAAAAAAAAAAAAAAAAAAATCATCCACCATTATTGTTGTTGTTATTATTATTTTTTTCAAAAAGACATACTACAATATGTACCTATTTATAGCAACACCAACCAAATTGGAGGGTTTTTTTCCAATAATATTTGCCATCATCATCTTCACAATTTTTGTGGTACAGAAATGCTAATATTTATATATATTAGCAAAATTATTTTGGTATTGTCCCAAAACAAAAAATAAAAAATTGAATGCTATGTTTTGCTCTCTTAGTAGTCATTCTGCCTCATGGACGTTTCAAAATTCCAATTGCTCCTCCATTTTATCATACATACATATGTGATGGAACGAAGTTTTGAATTGCTGTATGTGGTAAGTCAAGATCAAGCTGCAGATATTTTTATAAATTTTTTCGATAAATAAAAGAAGATGATTGACATGACGGATGGTAGTAACATTTGAAGTTTATGGTGGATTATTGTTGAATAAACATTAAACGTTGGTTTTATGTTTAGTGAATTTTAAATTCAAAAGTTTGTTAGATGAAGGGTCAATAGTTATTATAGAAGAAGATTGAATACCTATAGATTGTTCTTTCTATTGTAAAGATGTAGTAATTGATATACGACAAGAAAATACAAGCATAAATGATTTTCTTGTCTCTTCAATCATTAAAAAGAAAATTAGCATGACTGAAATTTTTGATGATTGATTTTACTCCTCGTCATTTTGCAATTCTATCTTTGCTTTAGGAGGTAATTAGAACGTGAATGTTTACATTAAGTTTCGATTTGGATTAAAGTTTTGGCAATATGGTTTCAGCAGTTCACAATTTCAATTGGGATTTGAAGTTTGAGTCTCATCTCCAGATATATTTTAGACTAATTATTATGAAAAATTATTTGGTTGGTCAATTTTTCTTAAAGTTGGTCAACATTTTTTGCAGCCTGGTATAATTGTTATGTGAAATTTGAGCTAGTGTGAAGATTAGTATGAAACATTGAAATGCATATATTGGCTAATTTAAGGACAATTTTGATTGCATGATTGATATATTGTCAATCATTTGATGATATCCACTACTATTATGAT
Source organism: Cyclanthera cordifolia (assembly GCA_037832605.1). Classification (NCBI taxonomy): domain Eukaryota; kingdom Viridiplantae; phylum Streptophyta; class Magnoliopsida; order Cucurbitales; family Cucurbitaceae; genus Cyclanthera; species Cyclanthera cordifolia. Next base: position 2,695,748 of record JBBMEG010000022.1, on the reverse strand, counting down.
ATTGTTTATAGAATTCACTGCAATTGTGATATTGATCTTCAGATCAGGTTGTAATTTTGTGAAGTTTGTTAAATGTGTATTGTCATTTTACCATTTATAATACCCACGAACTATTTTCATACACTTTTAAAAACTACATAAGCCAAATCTTAGGTTAAAAAGCTATAAACTTCTACCCGAATTTGGCCGTTAAACTTTATCTAATATTAGGAGTTAGAATGATTATACTTATGTATGAGAGATTATAAGTGGTTGTGATAGAAAATTCCCGTTTGAGAGAAAGGGTTTGCGAGTAGTATGACAAAATTGCATAAGAGGGAGTGTTTAGTAGAGCCTATTGGGCGCTGTTCGAAGGTGCTTCGGCCGAACGTGAGGTTGGCCAACCCCTCCAAATACCTCTATTCAAACATTCTTTGGTAAGTTCACACCATTCCTATATTCCCTGATGCCAAACAGGACCTTAATTTGGGCCATTAGAAGAGCACTAATCCCATATTCATGAAGTTGAAGAGATAAAAAAAAAAAGAAGAGATTTTGCAGCAAGTTTTGGTTCATTTGAAAGTTCTCTTTGTAATATGATCAAATACCAATGGTAAAAATAGAAAATATATGAACATATAATGCCTGAGATCACATAAAAGATACAAATACTTATAGGAATACAACCAATGTTTCTTTTATTTTCAATACAAATGAAACAATCCACCAAAAAGAAGAAAAAAAGAGAAGTCCAGCAGTAGTTAAAAGGGAGAAAAAACAAAGAACTTCACTGAGTAAAAATTATGAAATGATACTGATTGACATTTCTTCCTAACTAAAACCAATATTTGATATGCAAAATCATCTCAAACCTATTAGATATTAGACTTAGCTACACATACACTCAGTTGTAGGTTCCCACGCCGACAGACGCCAGTCTATCTGCTCTATCAGTACGGAACGGAACCTTCTTTTGCCTTGGAGTAGAATACATAGTAGAGTTCAGATATAATGGCATTGAGGAAAACGAACGCTGCACCTGCGCCGAAAACTCCCTTCCTCAAAGTTTCGCACGAGGGAGGATTATCGCCGAACATGGTTCGGTACTTGGTGTGGTAAGCGTTCCTTACCGAACCAGCTAACAAGCAAACCTCAGCAATGAAGAAAAACACCCTGCAAGGTTGTATTGAATTGGGACAGTTTGAAGTTATCTGATCAAAGGCTTTAACTGATGGAGTGAAGATAAACAAATAGGTTCACTTACCAGCAGACTATGAATAGGATAATAGCCCAGGCCCTTGAACCACCTGGATTCAACGACTTCCCGCAACAAAAACATCGGCTAGCTGCCATTACGAGGGCTTGGCTGGCCATGAGAAGGAGAAAAGCACCAACCCCATAGCCTGTTGAGACGTCTGAGTCATAGACACAGTAGTTGTAATTCTTTTCTGAATCTGGCACAACGGTTGCCTGTTATCAGGTGATAAATACACAAAACGGTTACTTCTTAACAACCAACCAATTAGCAAACGAATTTATGAATGCAATGCACTATTATCTGTGTAAATGAATAAAATTCGATGTTAAGAGTATCATATAAGCATTACTAATCAGTTGAAACCATCTCTTTGATCTATCAAGTAGAGAAGAAACCATAATGGTACAGAAGCAGACCGGTTATTGAGTAAACAATCTTCACCTTATTTTAATATAAAGGCTTCCATTAGATAAACCTTATCAGCAAGATTAGATAGTGTAGCAATGTGGATCACTAAGAGATAAAAAACAAGAGTTAAAATTTTACCATTACCTAGATCGAAAGCAAATGCCTCTTAATCGAGAAATCTATTGAAGTTCCTGATAGGTTTCAGCCTCGATAGAATTATGAATATGATAAGGGGCATATGATCAATTAGTCAGGGAGTTTAGTTATAAATAGGGAAGGTGTGTACGGAATAGGGTATGCAGTTGTTCAATAGTTTCTTGGCACTTTGCACTCAATAGAGGATTCTCTAGAGAAGGAGGTTTTAGATGCTTTACGCCTAGGTTATTTTGTATTCCTATTCAATATTTCAATACAATTTTCGATTCATAGTTCAGAACCTATCAATTTGGTATCAGAGTAGTTTCAATATACTCGAGCCATGAGTTTCCCTGATACTTTATTTCAGAAATGTTCAAGATTGTATTTTAGATAAGCAAGGAACAATCGTTTTTTAACAATAATTTTTAGTGCAACATGTGGGTGTGAGAAGATGTTGGAGACAACAAATCTCCATATAACATTATCCATTTGAAGTCTAGTCCAGGAGTCCTAGTGACTGTATTTGGTTTTACCCAAAACATCGCATATCAATGAAAATGGCTGTCACTCGTATATTCATAATCTAACTCTTTTCTAACCATGTAAAACTATTTTGTTTGTATTTTCAACATAGGATTTGAACCTCTAGTCGTGACATAAACCTTAACTAATTTAACTATGTTTAAGTCAGTTAATTTAAGTTCAACAATATTTTGGATGTAGAGATTCAAACACAAGACTTCGAAATCATAAATACATATTTTTCTTTATACTGGTTGAACTATGTTTTTGTTGCGAGCTATACACTTTCTCTTAGTTTTCTTTAATCATGAAATGTCATGAATCTTCCCAACATTTCTAAGACATTCTAAATTTATTAAAAAAAAAAGGATCTACATTATCAATTTCCAAATTCCAGATTTGATCTAATACCACATCATCAACAACGAACAAACTAATTTGAAGCAGAAACCTAAAACGTTGATGGCAGCCAAGAAAAACTCACAAAATGCAAGATTCTTCTCTCATCGATTCTCGATAATCCAATATCAATTCCAGAAAATCCAGAACGACCCACAATCAGAATCATAGAAACTAAACAGACCCAGAAAGCAAAAAACCACCAAATCGACAAAATTGCAGTCAAAAGCAGAAAAGAAAACGAGAATGGAGCATGAGAGAGAGTGAATCTTACAGTGCTTCTTCTTTGCTCAGCGGCAACGGCCAGGCCAAAAGCAATAACGTCGAGCACAAGAACTATAATGAGAATCAACTTGGACGCCATTGATCGACGAAATGCTCAGCTTCAAAGCTTTTTTTAAGCTCAGAACTGGGTAGTTACCTGTTTCTGCTCTGTTCTTGAGCAGATTTAGCAAAGTTTCTTCGTGTGTGTGTGTGTATTTTCTGGGTGGGGTTTATATGAAGAGCAGATACGAAGCTTTGCGTTGTGGTGAAAACAGTGAAGAAGAAGCGAAATTAGAAAGAGAAAAGAACGTCTCAACATCTTCCACAAATCCCCGTTATGTCCAAGCGCTTTTTTTCTTTTTCTTTTTTTTCTTAGAACTGTTGAGATTTCAAAAATTTGATGAGTTAAGCTTTATGAAAAAAAAAAAAAAAAAAAAACTGAGCTTTATTATATATATATTTTTTAGATTATAAAAAAAATGAAAAAGTGAATTTAAAATTAATTTAGTCGTTTTTTGTCAATATTAAATCATATTCCTAAGCATATGTTCAGTTTTTATATTCTAAAATCAAACAATTTGATTTTCTTTTTTAATGATATTTAATTTTAATTCTTAAAATAATTAAATCATTAATTATATGATATAATATAAAAAGATGACTAAATTAATTATGAGTTTCGAAAATTGTTATTCTAAGTCTTAAAAGAATCTTGGTCTCTTAATTGAATTTTTTAACACATTCTTCTTTGTTTGGTCGAACAACTTTACACCTTTGATTGAAGTTATTGTTCTGATCTTTATTTGATTTTATTTTTTTATGGGTATTAGAATTAAAATTTTGAAACAAGTAAAAAAATTAAATTCAAAAAAAAAAATAAAGTAAAATATTATTAAGTATCAAAGATATTAAAAATATATATAGATTAAGTGTGTGATGTTCCCTACAACAAATCAATGAGATTTTTTTTTAAGAACCAAAAGGAGATTTGTCCATATGTCCTTGGGTTCTAAATCCAAGAATGTAAAAAAAAAAACATATATAAATATATATATATAATTCAATATAAATTTTAGATTATTTTTGTTTTTCTTATTTACCACTTTTAACAAAATTATAATTTAAAAAGATATCAGAATCATAATTTAAAATAATTTGGAAAAACAAAATTAATACAATCCTTTTTTTTTTCTTTAATTTTTGAAGGGCCAAATCAATCTTGTTGATAAAAAAAAAAAAAAAAAAAAAATTAACTTAAAATAAAAGCAAGAAATTAAAGAAAACAATTTTATAAAAAGGGTAAAATGGGAATTTGAGAGGAAGAATTAGATGCCTCATCTGACTGTCGGTGGGGGGAAAATATGGGTAGAAGAAAAGGAAAGAAGAACAAATGCTTCCAGAACAATTACAGGCCACCAGCTTTCATTATTTCCCTTTTTGACCCTCAACCCAAAATTTCAAACAACAAATCTAACGGCTGATCTGACTTCATTCATGATCAAATCAACGATCGTGATGCCAAGAAAGCAGCAAAAGGGTACCTTGGTTTTACTTGAAATTTCACTATCTTTTCTTTTTCATTTTGCGTTGGGGTGGCAGCTGTCACAATGTTACAAACTCTGTAAACAGATCAGTTATACTAATCATCCAATCAGGAGACGCCATGTCATCATATTAGGAAAAGGATGTGGGCCCAAACATGACTAGATCTAGATCTTGACAGGATGTTTTGTTTTGTGTTACATAGACTTGATAAGACTCGTGTCTTTTGATTAAAAAAAAAAAAAAAAACTCATGCTTTTTTTTTTCTTCCAAAAACTAATACTCGTTTCCAGTCCCATAAATTCACCATTCAATCAGCTCTTTAACCACCCTTGTTTACCATCAAATATTATAACTAATTTTCTAATCACTTACTACTATATTCCCAATAACAATCATAGAGTAGCAAAGGGTGTTCTAGCTTGCAAGTTGAACAAACAAACTCATACTAGTGAGCACTCTCATGTTTGATATGGTTTTTGTGTTTTTTCTTGCGAGTTGAACGAGAAAACTCCTACTAGCAAGTACTCTCGCGTTTGAGATGGTCTTCGAGTTTTGACTTGCAAGTTGAACAAGCAAACTTCTACTAGCAAGCACTCTCACATTTAAGATGGTTTTCGAGTTCTGACTTGTAAATTGAACAAGCAAACTCCTAATAGCTAGCAGCACTCTTGCATTTGGGATGGACTTCGAGCTATCAAATATCTATTTCCCTCTTCTAAAATTTTCATTTTCTGAAAGAGTTTGCGCTCTCCTACGTCATCACCCAACCCTTAACTTGACCAAGGTCGTGTTCTAATAACACTCAAATGGAAGGATCTTGTATTCATCTTAATTTTTAACTTAGAAACCAAAGCACTTGAAGGGGAAACAATGGAACTTAAAAGAATTAATGAGATAAATAAACGAGAGAGAGAAAGAGAATTGTTGAGACCAACAAACATTACAAGAAATTTCTTCAAACAAAAATGTATTATACAACAAGGGAAAGAATGGAGTTCAAAAATGCAAACATAATTATGAACAAAAAAAAAAAAACAATTACACTATAACATTATACAAACTGAATTATTAAGAAGCACTACCTTTTACAACTCTCTCTCTGGAAAAAAAAAGAAGAAACTTTTCCTTTTACACCTCCAAGAGAAAAAAAAAATTAAACAATATAAATTACAACACAAATACAAACATGGCAGCAGCATCCACGGCCTTATTAAGTACAGAGATCAGCTTTCATCTCAGTCATCACTCACGAATTATCTGCAGAATAATCAAACAATTTAAGCACTACACTCAACATGGTTACTGAACAACTCAATCTCATTAAAGAACTCGATACAAATCTGTCGGACTATAGCACGAAATTTAATTAACAAAAGAAAAAAGAGATCGATGGATCAATCTGCGGCGTTGTTTCGGCTTTTACGTCCGAAAAAGAGCAGCTTTCTAAACCCTTTGGGTGCTTTGGGAGAGTTCTCATCACTCATCCATTTCTTCCTGGAGTGTGTTGTATACTCCGGGACGATCTCGTTAATCGGTGGAGGAGTTGATATTTCAATCTCAGAAATTTCAGGTGTGACTGCAATATGATCAGCTGCACCATTTTCTCCAGTATTCAAGACTGAAGGACCTAAGGCTTTATCGGACAACACCGCAAAATCGACCATCTTTTCAGAAGCATGTTTGGTGTGAACATTAGAAATGATTTTGTCTTCATTTACAACTAAAGGTGGTTTAGATAAATCAATATCATCATCAACTTTAAACTGGTTTTGTTCAAGTTTATCTTCAATTTGCACAGGCAAAACCTTGTCAATTAAGGCATCTCCATGAGTAATAAAAGTTTCACCAAGTTTCTCGACTGAATGGGTAGTGTGTACCTCCTTAATATCTTCCATATCATCAAACACGTTGTGGATCAGTTGAGTTGCATTTGGTACTGCCGATTCAGCTGGCAATGCTGCTACGTCTTCCTTGCAATCCGTTGTTGTCTGGCCATAAGAATCAGAAGAAAGTGCCTTACTCAATTTCTTGTGCCCGTTTTTTAAATCGGAAGGTTTTACTTTGTTCGAGATAAGTTTCTTACTGTCAGATTTAAGGAGCTTTTCTGATGAGGTAGGAGTGCTAATGCCATTCGCTCTTGAAATCGGCTTTTTTGGTTGGCTTGATGGTGATTGAGTTGCAGATACCTTCTGAGGTGTACGAGCAGTTGCAAGGCGATCGATCGTTGAACTCCTAAGTACAGGCTTAGGTGACTTCTTGGCTTCTTGGACCGGGGATTGGCCTTTTGGCTTCTCGATCTTGGTTACGCCAGGCTTAGAGCTCATACTACCAGATTTTCTTGAAGCACTCCTTTCAGCAATTCTTTTCTGGCGTTCAATTGCCAATTCTTCCATTCTCTTTCTGGTCTCTTCTTCCTGTAACATTGGAACAAACACGAAAAACAAAAACAAAAATAGTTGAAATTTGAAAATCATCCATGAAAGTGCTAGTGTAGTTGTTCTCAAGGGAAATGAAAAATGCAGCTTGCCTGGAGAAATTTATAAGACCATATTTAGGCCAAAAAGATGAAGTTCAGAATCTTAGAGAGGAAGAGTTTTAAGAGGATGAGAATATTTAAAGAGTATCTGAAGAGAATGGCCATGCTCAGTACATTTTGATGGAAGCTAAAAGGGAGATTCACAGAGTTTTATTTTTTTTTTTGAAACTGGGAAAACGAAGCTTTGCTCCACTATCCCGGGGTAACCATGCCCGTTCCTAAGCCAGGAACCGGGAGGCATCGAAGGAATGGAGACACGAGAGGTGTCTACGAATTAGTGTCTCAGATGGGTCTCGAAACTGAAGATTCACAGAGAATTTCGATCAAATGCAGGTGCGAAAAAAAACATATGAGAAAATAAATACATTGGATCTGGAATTTATATGAAAATACCTTCTCAAATTTGCTCTTTGGAACTGTAGTTCTGCTTGCAGAAAGTGGTTTCCTTGTTCTTGATTGAACATCATATTTTCCCTTAACAAGAGGTCCTCCCAATGATTTGGATCTTACATCTTTACTCGGAACTTTGCCTCCAGATTCTTTATTTTTGTTGCTCTTCTCTAAACCAGGTGACTCGCTATCAACGTCTTCAGCTTCAATATCATTGTGCTTATTATTGGCTATGGTTGAAAAGTTATTTTCATAGTCCATTTCTGGTGTCCAAGATGCTACTGTATGCTCTGTTGCTATATCACGATCAAGCATCATGTAAAGATCATCTGGTTCACTGATACCAAATGTTGCAGGCTTATCACCTCTTGAGTTTTCTTGTTTTATATACTCATTTTCGGCATCTCCGACAATGTCTGATACCATGCTTATGTCTCGTCTAGATATAAAGTCTGATTGGTCATCTACCAATGGTCGAGGCTGAATCATGAAAGAGTCATCAGCCAAAACATCTTTCTTGTTTTTCTCAGCATAAAAATGGTCTTGAGCTGATGAAGAGAAGTCCGTGTCATAAACTCTGGGACCTCCATTTTGATACTGATTTTCTGATTTATCAGCAGGATTGCTGACAATCCAATCTTCTCCTCTATGATTTTTCACTCTGGAAGACACATTCGTAAAATCGGGCACGGATGGATGCCCAATATTACCTGATTCTCCACCTCTTTGTGAAAATAATAGCTCTTCAGAAGTGCTTTCTCTCCTTCTATTCAATGGGTTGGCAACATCACCAGCTTCAAAATTTTCAAAGTGTGTTCTTCCTTCATTGCCTGAGTTCCTGTCAGTCACGACGAAGGAATCACTTGAAACTTCATGCTTTCTTGGTGCTCTCTCTGATTCCAAGTTTAGCATAGGCGACCTTCCCTCTGGTTTGACTTTAAAATGACCATCTTGATCCAGAGCTGAGGAATGTTCGCCAGAGTTATCTGGCTCCTTTTCTCTCATAAGAAGACTCTGGAAAGCATCCCATGGGCTACTGATCTTTTCTCCCTCTGAATTGTTGGATATTCGGTTAGTCTCGTGTCCTGTAGAGTCATCTAAGCCGTTAGCATTTCCATGGCCATTTTGTTTCTTTTGGTGTCGAGAGGTTGATTTATTTCTTCTCTCCAATGTTCCAACAGCTTCCTCTACCTGCTGTTTGATGGAATCTCCATCAATAAATTCACCCTCATCAGATGAATCATCCTCTGAGTGACTGCCCTTTTCACCATTCCTCTTTGAGGTTATGTAATTGATATTGCGTATAACGACCGTTCGTGAGGATTTCTTTCCATTCCTTTTCTTACGTGGCTTTTTATCATCTGTGGATTGTTCGTCTGATTCACTGTCAACACTGGATGCACTGGACTCTGTAGTTGCTTCTTGTTCTGAAGTTCTGGAAACCTCTTTATGCGAATGTTTCTTCTTGTTCCTATGAGATTTAGAACTCCTACGACCATCGAGTTCTCGATCAGAAGCAAGACTCGAGTCTTCAGCATTGGATTGCCACTGCATGTTCCCTGGGTAATATGGTGGCGGCATCTGCATTCCGGGGAAAAGATATCCTTGATATGGAGGATATAAGGGACCTTGAAAGTTGTGCATATATTGAGGAAGATGATTAGGCCATGACATTGGCACTTGGCCTTTCCCATTCATTGACATTTGTGCTGATTTCGGAATGCTACCATCTGCACATTTTTTTCGACCATATAAAATTAAACCAATCAAGTTCCATCTGTACAAGCATGTCTTTATTTCTTTCTTTCTCATCATAAAAGAACACCCCAAAACCAAGAACTAGTTTTTGAAAAAGAGATGAGTACTGAATACATGTGAATCAATGTACTAAGTGGAAGGCGGAACAGATACGAATTTCAGACAATGCACTAGAGTATATAGTCTGTATGTGAATCCAGGCATCAAAAGCTATACATCCGCGAAATCATATTATATCATACCTTGATTGATTTCCAAACTTCCTTGACTTGCAGACGAATCAGATCTCGGTGCTTGAGCATTGATGTTAGTTTCGATGTCTTCACCGGCAAGAACAATACCGGAAGTTTCTGAATAGGGAAATGCTGGCTGAGAGAATGCCTGCATAGCTGCTATTTCGTCTATCCACAGTTTATCTTCGTTCTTTCGCTTGCATAAGTCCATAAAGTTTATGCATGCTTCCCTAAATCAGGTGATCATAATACTTGTATTCCTCATCAAACATTCAAAATAATCCCTTGCTTTAAAAAGGAAAAGGGAAGCCAAAGAGGTGAAGAAAAAACAAACATATATTATCCTGAAATTGAATAATAGTGAAGAGGCCAATGGTTCATCTTTTGTGAGTACAACAAGACGATAGTATCTTGTGTAAAATCATCAATAACTCCAAAGCTATAAGAGAACGAGAAATGACAAAATCCACTTCAAACATCAAATGAGTAGAAGCCCAGAAAGTACATTCCACTTATCGTCGACCGAAATAGTGGATTTTTGATGTTCTATTCATCATTTGAATGTGAATTTTGTATTCAGGATGACACAAATTATCTTTGTCAAAAGGCAAAAATGTTTTAAGAAATATTGTTCAAAACCTACCTCATCAACCTTAAGTTTCGTTCAATAATATACTTGTTTATTCGTGAAAAATGGGTGAAAAATGTCCTAATTTAAGTAAAACTGGAGTAGTGTCTTTTCCTCCAATAGAAAATGTAACCATTTTAAGTCAATTAAAGCCTGATAATGGCATATCCATACCTCAAACGTGAAGCTCCAAAAGCATCAGCAAAAGATATAAGATCATCAATATGATCCAGCTCATATCCGGCCACTAATGCACGGGCATAAGCCATTGCTTGCTCTTTGTGTAGCACAGCCTTTCGAGTTTCTAAAACACGTTGAAGGCGGATCCTATCATAATGAAAAAATAGTGCATTAGAGAATACACATTGTTAAATCTAAAGGTATACAGAATAATATATGAATAATACAAATACTGATATTACTTAGGATTCTCCTCCGTCGCACCATCGTCAATATTTTCACCGGAATCGCCCTTCACCTGTTTGCCCCATCACAATAAAAGGTCCAACATTACTGCATGAACAGCCATAAGACATTGCATCACCAGGGAATAAAGAAACAGACAACATACCCTTTCTGTTGGGCTAGACCGTTTCGAGTTCCAATCAGCACCTGTTGTGTTTCCTGTAAATTCCACGTCTAATACCATGAGATGCATCAAGCATAACAGCTAAAAGAGTCTATAATCCCAAATCTAAGTCAATGCATCCTAACAATCACATTAAAATCCAAATAACTCTTATTGTCCAACTTCCAAGCAGCATATCATACTTAAAAGTATGAAGGAAAAGCTCATTGCAGTATAAATTGACACTATACTACAAAAACCCGCCTTGTAAGCAAGAAAATCAACTATACAGACAATACAAACTAGAAGAATCAATAAACAGAAATCCTAAACATTACCTTCTGCATCTATGGACATAGAATTCTCGATCTGCACAATCTCCTTCTCTGTGGTAACAAATCTCTCAAGAACCTCCGGCGTGCTTACAAATCTCACGAACCTGCATCAATAAATCCACAAAAGAGTTACAATTATGAAAAGAAACGTGGGATCCAGCACACCAAAATTCTTTAGAACTTCTATTTTTAATAATCTACACAACAAATCCCCAATGTGAGAAAGAAAACAGAGTAGGTGAGAACAACAAATTACCTCTGAAGAGTGCCCTTAGTGAACCAAGAAGCGTTAGATCCTGCAACTGGGCGAAGAGTTATTGAGTAACCCCCTTTAGAAATCTGATCTTTAGCACATTTGAGGTGAGAAATAAATGGCTGTAGAAGCCCAGATGCAAGTTTCTCAGTAGCACCACCATTGGCAGAGATAACCAGTTCACATCTTCAACAAACAACAAATAAATCAAAATCAGAACAAACCCCAGATAAACAAACAAAAAATCCCAAAACCCCAGAAACACAAATCGCAAGTTAGAGCGATAAAAACCTGGTTCGAGTGGGAGTGAGCTGAAACAGAGCATGATCCAAACGGGTGCGAGGATCCATGGAAATCCAAAGAACAGAGAAAGAGAAAGAGGAAATCAAGAGAGAGATAAAATTACAAATGGGTCATAGATCCATAGTCTCAACAGTAAAACGCTCGATGCGATGTTTCGCTGCAATCACCACGTGGAAGGGTCGAAACAGAGAGAGAGAGAGAGAGAGAGAACAAAAGAAAAATGAAACCGAATGTTATGAATGCCAGCAGAAATCGATGGAGCTAGCACATGGGACAGTGAGTGAAGAGAAGAGGATTTTTAGGCGATTATTGAAGGTGGGTCCGTGTGAAATTGCCGACAAATTCGTATTTCTTCACTGACCCACTAAAATTCCCCCAATTTTAAATCTAGGGCTCATCAGAGAAAAACAGAAATGAGAGAGAGAAGCTTTAATTTTGAGATTCACTGAAAGAAGAGTGAAGAAGTGGGAAAGAATAATCAGAGAGACAAGCACCAACCGCAAGCTTAAATTTACAGGCAGCTATGGTTTCATTTCAGAGAAAAATAAATGCTTTTGATCGGGTTTCGGTTTATTCTTCTGCAGCACTTCTAATTTCTGAGTTCGAGATGATTATGATGATGATGAAGAATTGATGATGGCTGTACTGGTGGTGGTAGTGTTCTTTGTAATCTATGGGTTTTTTTATTTTAGAGATACTAATAAATGCTCCTAATTAATATCTGATTTGGACCTTGAGAGGTACTTTTTGATTTTTCCAATTGTGTAAGCGTAACCTTTCTAAAAAAAAGTTTTGATTTTATTATTTTTGTACATTATTTTCAATTCGACTTACACTGGTGGTTTCTTTCGAGTTACTCGTGGAGATGGGCTTCTGGATCGAGTCTAAACTATTCAATTGGGATGAAATTTATAGACCCAATATCAACATAAATTCAAATATCATATTAAATAGTAAGAATTTCACTCAAAACAAATCGATGGTGAGATAACTAATTCACATATCAATCGAATGGGTCAATGACGCATTTGTTTCATTGTTTTGTGTTATTCCAGTTCAACACTACTGTCATGAGTTTGATCAGTAAAATCGGTATAGTCGAGGATCTCATAATATTACACACACACTCATTTTGGATATTATATCATATGAAACTTATATAGTGGTCCTGTGTCACACATTACATTTTACCTGCAATTTATATGGATAGTTACTATAAAAGTTTGCAACAAATAATACAAAAAATGTATCATAAAAGACATTCCATAAAAATCTAAAATTGCAAAGATTGGGCTACTTTCTAACTTTAGGGTTTATTTAAAAACATGATGGATATAAATAGATTTTGAGTGCTTGTACTCCATTAACAAGAAAAAAAAAGTTGTAGGACGTTGTAACAAACTACTATAAATAAAACAATATAATCATATTAATTAATGTATTTTACACATGCTCAAGGAGATATTCTAATTATCTGTTTGAAGACTACGAATAATATTTTAAGTTAATTATTACTTTTAAATATTTAAAATAAATTATTATTCTAAATATTTTTAAAGACCAATCATTAATGATCATTATTAGTTTTATTATTTTAAATATTAATTATAATTATTAATATAGAGTTTAGAGTGCAACAATTGATCTCATATTAGCTGGATATATATTGTGACAATTTGTGTTTATGATTGTTACATTGTACCAAAAAAACACAAAGGCCCCATCAACAGATTAAAGACTTTGTATTATAGATAATGACATGAAATTATACCAACCTTCATTTTTTAAATTTCTAATTATCAATAAAGACACCTTTTTTTTCACTTTAATGTCATGTGTAGCCTTATTAAATAGAAGCATCATTTGGAATTAAGAGGCTTTTTTAAGTTTAATAATTGACAAACAAAAATAAAATGTGGGATGAGAAGATATTATTTAATCTCAGTTTTAGGGATTCAGTAATTAAAACATAATTAATTGACGGAAGAAATTAGAAAGTAATTGAGAGAAGGTGGTGGCTCCCACTCCGTCACTAATTTTAATTAATACACTAACATAAAAGAGTCAAGTTGCATAATTATTATTATTATTTTTTTTTTAATGTTTCATTAATAAAACAAATTGCTGTCAAGAAAAGTTAGCTGGCTTTGATTTGAAGCATCAAAATATTCATTATTCATTATATTAAGTTTTTTTTTTTTTTTTATTCTTTAACATGTCTACGTATATTATTACATATTAGGTTTCCGCTTGTTATTGAATAGGTTAAAATCAACCCCTATATTTCATTTTAATTTATAAACTTTCAAATATTTAATTTCAGGTCTTATATTTTTATGTTTGTTTTATTTTGATCTCTAAAATTTTAAATGTCTAAATTTAATTCCTCGACTTTTACAAAAATTTCATTTTAGTCCCTTTAAATTAAAAAAAATGTTTAAAATTGATCCCTATAATAAATTTGAAGTTGATATTTTTTAAAATTAATTCAGCAGTATTAATAATTTAAATAGAAACAAAGAAAATATGTGAACATATTTCTTAAATTTATAAAGAAATATGGTTAATTTTTAAATAAAATTTAACAAAAAATTTTAAATAAGAATCAAATTTAATTTATTTTGAAAGTCTATAAATTAAAATCGAAAATTTGATAGTTCGAGGACAAAAATGAAATAAACTTGAAAGTTTAAAAACCAAAACGAAACAAACGTAAAGTCCAGAGACTAAAATTGAACTTATAAAAGCTCTAAGGACCAAAATGATATTTTAACTTATTAAATATCTCCCTGTAATTTTCTTTCAAGTGATTAGTTTAGTGAATAGAATAGTATTAACGAACGATCTTAATATAAATTTGATGATTGATATGCGAAGGGTTGGATCCCTTCGGCTTCAATTATTGTAAAGTAAGTTACAATTATACTTATTAAACTTTATCATGTGAACTAATTTAAATTTGATTAAAAGTATATAAATGAAAACTAAACATAGGAAAAATGGAGTAAAATGGTGGTCTATTATTATAGAAACTAAAATAATGCGTTAACATTTTTATAATAATGGCTTGAAATTAATAAAGTTTTGTAATCTAATAAGGCGATGAAGATGTTTAGTAAAGATCTTATACTTAGTCTTATCAATTTGACCACCAAAGTAATTCACTTGATTAATTAAAGTCCAAAGTTTAGCTTTTTTTTTTTCAACTATAATAAATTAAAAAAATATATATAAGAAATGGGAAAAAGTGGATGAGAAGTTCATGATATGGATAAGAATGAAATTGTGAATCCCATTTAAAGGCACTTCAAATTCATCCACTTTCATGTGAAAAAAGCTTCAAACTTTTCTTTGCAAGAGATTTTTTAATGTGATCGGTTTCAATATCCGCCTCAATTTAACCCTTTTAACCGCCAACTTAAAAAGAATTAAAAAAAAAAAAAATCATTTTGGTCAATTCAACTTTTACATTTATTCTTTATACTTTTAACAAAAAAAAAAAACACCTTAAATTGGGTCATTAAATTTTCGTTTTTTGTTTTATTTTTATTAAAAAATAATCATATTTTTCTATAAATTTTAAAAATATATTTAAATTTTATCTTGTACTAAAGTTATTAATATTATTGAACAAATTTCGATTATATTGACTTTAAATTTATTTTAAAAATTAATTAAAAAAAGGTTAAGGATTTAATTTGGACTTTTGAAAATTTAGCGATCAAAATAAAACAAAATTGAAAGTTGGAGATGAAATTTTTTTGAAATTTTGAAAACGAAAATGAAATAAAATCTAAATATTTAGATACCAATTAATGATAATTAACAAAAACAAACTCCACCCAGCAAATTTAATACTCACACATCTTGAACTTAAAAGATTTCGATTTTTTTTTTTCAACATTTTCTCTATTTTTTTCTCTTCTCTCCTATATATATATATATTTTTTTTAGATACCAATTAATGATAATTAGATACCAATTAATGATAATTAAATGACTAACAAAATAAAGAACTGTTATTCTCAAAAAAAAAATAATAATAATAACAGTTAATCACACTTTATTTATAGCAAAAAAAGTAAGAAGGGTAGGATCTGAGTGTATAACATTTATATATAAATTTTTGCTTTAATCTGTTGATATATATAATACATTTTTTGAAATTATCTGTTGTTTATATTCAAATCCACATAATTACTTTATATATATACACATACATATATGATGGAAAAACCTACTTAAATTGCTGCACAAAATAACTGAAAAATTAAACACAAAAATTGAAAAAATCACCGATTGAACTTCCATTACATAAGCCTTCAAATCTTATATCTCTTTCCAACCGAATACAAAAAGAATTTAGTTAGAATCAAGTATATCAAATTTAAAGTTGTTGTAAGTAAGACGCCTTAGATCTAAGATCTCATACTTTTTTTTATAATTGTTGGAATACACTATTTCTTTACCTTTTATTGGTGTATGAACATTTTTCTTATGATATATTGCCAAAATTCAACTGTACATTATGCATATATTTGAAATTGAATGTTATTTAGTCATGAGATATTGATGGTTTGACTTTTTTTTTTCTTCATATTTTATATTTTATAGCACGTTCACTCTCTTTAAAATCTTTTCCAGCTCACAATTTTCTCATTTTTTAGGATAAATTATAAATTTAGTCCTTATGATTTCATAAAAATTACAGTTTAGTCCATATGATTTGAAAATTTAGATTTAGTCTCTATGGTTTGGAAAAATATAAAATTTAGTTTTTATGATTTGGAAAAAAATATAAATTTTAGTCCTTAAGATTTATAGTTTACCATTTTTTTATATTAATGAAAAAACTTATTTTCTTAACTTAAATAGTTTACACTCATGATCAATCACTTCTATCAATGTTTGGTAACATTAAAAAACAACACAATTAGAATCAACAACAAAGTAATTTTATTATCATATTTTTGTTCTTAAATCTCATAATAAAACAAGCAATGTAATTTCTTAAATATCCATGACAGAATTAAAGGCATTATTGGTATGAAGGTGGCCGCCGAGGAAAGAAGAAAACCAGTGGGCCGAAAGTTTGGGCCGCCTCTGAAGTGTGTTCAAGTCCACATACAAAAGCCCAAATCTTGTGCCGTACCCATCGGCCCATTCGAAGTTATCCATTAACGACCATACAAAATACCCTCTCACATCAGCCCCATTCCTGTCAATAAAAGCTAATTTATTTATCTCTCTCTTAAAAATTAAAACACATAAATCACGTGAGTTTAAACATATAGAAAAATTACATTAAGGAATAGTAAATATTTAATACAGTAGTTATTTACCTTATCGCTCTAGCCAACGAAGCGAGGTAATTCTTGTGGTAGTTGACTCGTTTGGTGTCGTTTACTATGTCCTCAACTTTGTTACTATCACTTGGTGGGGCAGAGTATCCTTCAAAAATCAATATATTTCAATATCTTAAAACTTAAAAGTTACCTTCGATTAATTAAAATGAAATGTAAATTAGAAAGCTATTTAAAAAATAAAAATAAAAATCAAACAAATTTTTATTAAAAAAAAAAAAAAAAAACTCAGAAACAAAATTAGTTCTAGAAGGTTACCGTTTTCTGTGACGAAGATGGGTTTGTTTGGATACCTTTCTTTGATATAGTTAATGACTTTTTCCAAGCCACTTGGAACAACAAAAAATCTGTCTACTCCTGTCTGTCACATAAAAATATAAATTAAAAAATAAAATAAAGTATATCAAAAATAATTGATTAGTTAAACTCATGTCTTCATTCAATTAATTATAGATTACTTCATTTTAGTTAAATTGATTAAAAAATAAATGGGATTGATTTGAAAGATAATAAAAATTAAATAATATTTATGAAATAAATAGCTATAATTAAAATAAAGATGTTAAAATTTGTTACATGAATGTTCTTTCTATTTATTTGACGAGAGAGATTCAAATATCTAATTTTGGTGATCAAGAAAGAGATGCATGTTTTGAAAGACAACATAGATATACTTAAAATTTAATCATAAATTGATGAATTCAAAAAAAGGCTAACTAAATTCTCATAATAAATTAGAAATTGTAGATCAATTAATTAGCGATAGAAGATTTCTTATAATTTCAACGTGAGATCCTCAACAATTTAAATGAGAAATAAAAGAAAAGAGAGAAAAAAAGATTAGCATACTAGATCGCCAATGGGAATGCCATGTTGGTAGCCGGTAGTGTCAAGAAAACCTTTAATAGGTCGATCTCCGCCGTTGGAGCATGGAGAATGAAGACAATCCTGTGTATAAAGCGTGCTATAGTGGTTGACACAAATGTAATCCAAGCTTCCCTTTATAATATTTTTCTCCCCTTTAGAGAATCTTGGAAGTTCATTTCCTAATATTTCTCGCATTTCTTTTGGGTAATCTCCATATATGATAGGATCATACACCCTGTTCATTTTTTTAAACTTGCCTATAATTTAATGATCAACAAGCTACAAATTCGAATTTTATAAGTTTTAATTAATTAATTAATATGCAATTTTAAGTTTTTTTTATACAACTACTAAAATAATTTTGGAAGTCTAAAAATAAAAATGAAATAAATCTTAAAGTAGTATGAACTAAAACAAGAGTGTCTATTATCGTCTTGTCTCAGAAAGAACCATTCAATGAGGAGGGACGAGAATGTATTTAGTTGTTGGTATTCCCGTCCTATATATATCTTCTACTGTTTCATATTTTGATATGTCCATATACATAAAAAAAATTTATCGTATTTATTTGAATGAGCATTTTTTACACATAAATAAGTTATCTAATTGAAAATTAGAAAACACTTAGGCTATTACAAGAAAAAAAAAATATTAAAGAAATAAAAAAAGAAAAAGTTAAACGAGTAATAATTTATATCCTCATCTCATTTCTCACAAAATTCATTGGAGAATTTTCATGAATACTGAGGACAATAAAGTAATCTTGACTCTGACTTATCTTGTTCCATTGACATCTCTAGTTAAAAATGGTATTTTAATAAAATTTATTTCATCTATTTTATTAAAGAATTTTAATTTTGAGAACATTAAATTAAATCGTCGAGAAATGATTAAAAAAGACTAAAATATAATTATTGTGTCTATTATCTACTTTTATTTCACTTTAATATCTACACTATTGTAGTTGAATTTTAATTTGAAATTATTATCAATCAAAGTTTATTAGAAAATATTGAATATTTTAACGTAAATAAAAACAGAATAGTAATATATAATTTTCTAAAAATTGATACGCATAATAATAGAGAAAAACTGACCAGGCTATGTTGAAAATCAATGCTCTGTCGACAGCTTGTCTGTCGAATTCACTGCCT
>JBBMEG010000022.1:2606008-2638189 GCA_037832605.1 Cyclanthera cordifolia | reverse complement strand
TAACCCATCGATTATTATAACCTAAACACGAAGTGAGTTATTATATTCCAACCTTATATATCCACCCTTAAACGATCCCAAATGGCCTCTATTGCTGATTTCATATATTTTTTACTTGCAATCTGACACTTTCAACCTTATCCACCCTTGAGAAAGTGATGAATTAATCAATGAAATGAACAAGAAACAAAGCATTTGATCACAATCTCAAACGTGGGTATTTTGGGGAAAAAGCTAAAAGGGAAAAATTAGGAAGCTGGGTTTCCTTTTCACCTATCGAATTTGCAGGGAAGTGTGAAAGCTAGCAAAAACCTTTTTTTTAAGGGAGAAAATGCGACAGAGGAAACTTCTCCATCATTTTAAAAGATTCTGTCGGCGTATTTGGGTTTGGTAGGTGGGATTGTTTTTGGATAATTTAATACAAAATGTTGAATCTTACACCCAAAAAAGAGATGGTACATATCCATTCTCACTTAACTTATATGATGTATATTCATGTTGACTACAAAGATGACTTGAATATAATTGAATATTCTCCTAGAGGTGGCTC
Organism: Cyclanthera cordifolia; assembly: GCA_037832605.1. Lineage (NCBI taxonomy): Eukaryota > Viridiplantae > Streptophyta > Magnoliopsida > Cucurbitales > Cucurbitaceae > Cyclanthera > Cyclanthera cordifolia. The sequence continues at coordinate 2,637,639 of JBBMEG010000022.1, read as the reverse complement.
GGTTAATCAAACTTTCGGAACTTTGAAGGCATGCTCTTCTTGAAATTTCATGTGACTCAATTATAGACACTATTTCCACGTGTCTCTACTCTTTCGATATATCTGTATTAACGAGTGATTAGTTATTGTGATATTAATTTATAGACACTCTCGTTTGTGCTTTTACTTCTTTGATGTATCAGTATTTGCTAGCGAAGCTTCAAGTTCTTGAATTTAAAAAATATGATTAAATAAATCAGGGTATCCCTCAAACTTGCTAATAGAAAATGTGAAAGGAAGCATTAACCATAAACATTGTATAATTTTAGCTTTTATATTGGGGAAGATTAAAAAGTCGATAATTTTATCAAACTTGTAAAACGATGGGTTAAGTAGTAGAAATAATCAAAGTTATTAGTAATGGAACTATTTAGATACAATAATGGAAATATTTAAAAAAAAAAAAAAAAAACTGCATCCAAATATTTTTCCAATTGGTAATGGAAATATGGACCCATTTTAGTCAATTCTAAAAATTGCAATCAATACATGGGTGAGCTGGTGGCTTAGACATTTGAGCATTTATTCAGCTGATTTAGACATTTCATCAATCAACAAACTTATATAGACTAATAAATGATAATTATACATACATACATATACATACATATATATACACACACATACATATGTATATATATAACATAATTGTACCAAATGATTTACGAGCCAAAAAAATGTTACATGATAGAACTAGTTTTGTTTTAAAATGACAAATATAAATTGATGGTAGCTTATAGACATGTTGGGTGTGATGAGAATGTATGAGAAGGAAATGAATTTTTTAGTTAGTGAGAAGGAAATGAATCTTTTAGTTCACTAATTGCATCTCATCAATAATCAATTTACTTTTATTTTACTTATTTTATCTCTTATCTTCCTTTTCTTTTGTTTCTATTCTCTTTCCATCATTTCCATCGTAACCAAACATGCCAGGTTTGACAATAAAAAAAAAATGCAGTAAAAATTATGAGTTTGGATTTTGCATAAATAAAAAATATTTAAACCATAATTTTAATAAGTCTATGTGATCCGTAAAATTAGCTTACAAGAATTTGTCTCAAAGATCTTTATTATAAATCAAAGTACATAAAATACAAAGAGTGTATTATACAGAATCATGGAGCTAACTAAACAAGAAACTACCCCAAAATATACCCACATCCTTTACAAAAAAGTTTAACTCAGAGAGCCAAACGCTCCCTTAATAACTTCTTGCACGGGTCAGTTCGATTTTCGGGTAAAGGGTCCTTTGTCGCTTTTCAAGGCTTCAAGATTCCTAACTTCTCCAAAGACAACAAACAGATAAATGCAAAGCATAGGAGCAGCCTTTGACATGTAAATCAGTGAAAAGGAAAAGAAAGAAATCATGATGGTGGGGTTCAATGTTGGAAAATTATTGGAGATGACTTCTACAGAACTTCCCATTAGTCAATGACTCTTTACTAAAAGCTGCTATGGACTAAACTATTTTTCTAATTATCTACTTGGAATTTCTTAGCAACTTCCATGGAGTGAACACTCTTTTCTTTTCATGTCTGCTTTCATTTTGACTAAATTTCACTAGTAACCTCGATTTATCAAGTCTAATCATTGGATGAGGATCATATATTTCTTCCCAAGTTAAACTTGTCAATCGTTGAGCCAGTCGAGATCAAAGCACTTCTCGACAACTTGAATGTACAGATTAGGCATGTGACTCTTCAAATCCTCCCACAGCCACGAGACGTCTTCCTCACAGATTACGTGATGAAGCGAATGCATGGACATAACTGATCTTGGTAGTTTCCTGATCTGTGAGCATTCTCTCATGTCAAGTTTCTCTAGGTTTGCCAGCTTACCAATTTCTTCAGGAAGGCTGATCAAGTTAACACATTGAGAGATGTCAATGTACTTCAGACAAGAGAGTTCACAAATGCCTGGTGGTAGAGTTTTGAGATGTGGGCAAGCAAACAGCCTTAAGATTTGTACATTTTTCAGCTTCCAAAAGTTGGAAGGCAGTTGGCTTAGACTATGACAGTTGGTGACACTAAGACACTTGAGATTTTGCATCTCACAAATGCTTGAAGGTACCTTAACCAAGTCATTGCAGTGATCGATTTTGAGTTCTGAAAGGTATGGGAAAATCTGGGATACGTTTACCAATGACTCGTCGAAGCTTTCGTTGATCTTGCAGAAGACAAGAGATATCTTCCTCAGATGTTTCAATGGGGCACAAGCATCTAATAGTTGTGTGATGGAAACTTTTTCCAGCCAGATGCTTCTCAAGTTGATCAAACTAGAAAAAACCACGAAATTGTTGAGAGTTGTATGTGTTGCATTGTTATTTAGCACAAACAGTGTTCTCAGCTTTGGCATGTTGCAAAGGAAAGGCGGCAAGAAGAATTCACTCGAGGAGAAGTTTAGAATCAACACTTCGGCCTCCGGAAATATCATTTGCGTCCAATCCATTTCTTTCATTTCACCTATGTCATGAATGTGTGTAATGGAGATGAGCTTAAACTTCAAGGATAGAGCATAAAAAGCTTATAATCATAAAAATGTATTCTTTCTCGTTAACTCGACTTTATAATTCTTTGACTTAAAAACTTTATAGGATGTGCTCATCTTTACAAGTCTATCTTTCTTCAAGAGGCAATCTACCTGTGTGAATTGAAACCAGTTTTGCATTGAATGGTTGATTTGATTTTCTTAACCATTCGATTGGAAGTTCCATTTCAGTTTTTGGCATCAACAATCGCTTGCGGCCATTTATACTCTCCCGGCTACTGAAATGAAGAGCAATGTCCCTCAAGACATCATGTTGAGTGACATTCATCTCATAATAACTGCTGTAAATATCACCACCACTGCAAATCAACAGATGAAGCATTTAGCCGACGTATCTTGATGTCTGCAACATTACTTAAATATGTAATATAACGTTTTTATGTCTATACCGTGCATCTTTCACCAGGTTCAAGAGATTCTTCTGAGATAACTCGAAAAGGACAGCAAGAGCTTCTTCATCATCAAGATCATGCAACTCCTTCCATACATTAATGAGAATATCAAGAGGAATCTTTCTGTCTTCGGGAAAGCATCCCAAATCGAGGAAGCATTCTCTCACTTTGCTAGAGAGGCATTCAATACTGGTTGCCATTCTACGAAGCAATCTATTCTCATGAGACTCACAAATAGGCTCACCTCGCGACAACCTGATCTTCGCGCTATTCCAAAACATCTCGCTTTGTCCTCTGAGAGACGCTCCTATGACTTTAAGCGCAAGAGGCAGGCATTTGCATTCATTCACAACCTTGAAAGAAAATTCGCTAACAAATGAGGGAAATAAAACAACCAAACTAAATATTTTTTTAAATATAAGCAGCATGAGTCTAATCCAACAGAAGGAATATTTTGTTCATTACCTGTTTGACCAAGCTGTAATTAGCAGTCGAAGGTATAGATTTTTGTCCAAAAGCAGAGTGGCAAAATAGAGCAATTGCTTCATTTTCCCTCAATAACTCTACTTCATAAGTTGCTCTAAGAACTTCAGGAAATTTGAATCGTGAAACCACGAGGGTTTTGCAGCTGGATATATTAGGAATGAGATTCTCAAGAACTGAGATTGACCACACGTCATCCAGAACCAAAAGAGCTAAATTTGCAGGCCTCCCGTGAGAAATCGGATCACAAGAAGTAAAACTGTCGCTACCCATTACATATCCCCAGATGGTTCTCCTTAGTTGCTCCACATCAGGGGATTGTGAAACTGTCAAGAACAATATTTTCTCTTTGAAGTAACCTAAAATGGTGGCAAAAGGTAACAACAGTTAGAATTCAACAATCCCAACATAAAGAAACATACACTTTTTATAATTATTCACTCCAAAAAAAGTGTCTATTTACCCCCTTTAAAAGTATCCAATGGAGGCTCTAACGACTATTCACTTCATTAATAAGAAACTTCCTATTGTAGTGAAAGTTCTCTCATCTTTTTGCTTGAAAGTTAGAAAACGTAACAGATATAACATTAACTACTAACATTAAACAAAAGGATTGGTGGTGTAGTGATTTAATTGTTTTGTGTTAATCCAGTTCAACACGAGCGTCACAGGTTTAATTTTGAAAATCGATATTTAACCGTCTCTATGTAGGGTTTGAGTAGTGCATTCTATGTAGGGTTTGTTGTTGTCTCCCCTCCCCAATTTATATTCTCAAAAGAAAAAAGAAAAAAACCCCTACTAGCTTTGAAACAAAAATTGAAAACATTCGCACAATACAAGAGAAAAGGGCAAAAACAAAAACAACCCATGTTGAAAGTCAGAAAATCAAACTAGTGTTTATAACTGGCTGAATCAAAATTTTGAAACATCACAAAAATCAAGATAAAAAGTGGCTAGACAAAAGAATCCCATGTTGAAAGTCAGAAAATCAAATAGATATAGAACTATAAGCTTTGAAAAAAAAAAGGAAAAAAAAAGAGAGAAATCCACATAAAACTAGACAAAAACAACTCACTTCGAACTTCAGGATCTTTGCAGAATTCTCTAGCTAGAGTCGTCTTCCCCGAACCCCCGATTCCAGTAACCCCAACCGCTGTCAAGTCGTCTCTTCCAATCACCAGTTCCTTCAATTTGTTCTTCCCAACACGCAATCCAATTCCTATACTTAGTAAATTAGTCTCGTACCTCTCATCCTCCTCAGACTTCTTAAACGCCTCCTCGACCCACCACCCTTCCTTTCCCGAACCGTCTGCCCTAATCTTCATCGACTCGAGACGCCGCTCCAGCAAAACTCCTTCGAGCCGGTCAAACCGCTCGGTGGTGTCGAATCTTATGCGGTGCACATCGGCGAGTATGTGTACCTGCATAGTGCCATTAATGAAGCGAGAGATATCCTTTTCAAGCTTCTCCATCTTCCTCGCCAGCCGAAGGTTTCTGTAAATGTTCAATCGGCCGCATTGCAGTGCCTTCTTAGATATCTCGATGCCGCTCCGGAGAGTCTCGCTGAAACGATCTAGCTGAAATTGGCGATGAGCCGGTAATTCAACTCCTGAGTACTTGATCTCGTCGATAATAGGAAAAATCTGCTGAATGGAATCGGCGATTTGAGCTGCCATCGTTTTACAGAGGCAAGATTTTTTCGAAATTTCTACCATCATTCTCAGAAGCTCGGTGGCGATCTCACCGACGAAGAAATCGGTGACTGCCATTGTTGTAGCTTCGAGACAGAGCTAAAGCGGGGCAGGGAATTGAAGCACTTCCTTATTTAAACTCACTTCTGCATAACGAGGAATGCTATGAAGTCCACCATATGTTTAAAATTAAGAAACTAAAGTGACAATTTTATTAAATAGTTATTAAATTGTAATAATTATTCATGTAATTTATTAAATTATTCATGTAATTTATTAAATAATTATTTAAACTGTAATAGACAATTATATCCATATATTGATTATATTTTTGTGATTTAAATAATTGAATTTTTAGATTTCACCCTAACTATCTACCTAACTTCTACCATAACAATTAAAATTTCTATTTGAAAACCAAAAAAAAAAAAAATCAAAATTTAACACTCACAAAATCTAATATTTTATTAAGATTTAATTGATGGATAAAATATCATTTTGACTTTTGAATTTTTATCTTTGTTTTTTGTTCTTATACTTTAAAATGTTTAATTTTAGTGGTTAAACTTTTTTTTTTTTGTTCATTTTTTGTTTTTGAACTTTGAAAAATCTAATTTCAATCTCTAAATTTTGATATTTGTTTCGTTTCAGTCTCTCGAACTTCAGAAAAGTTTAAAATTGATCCTTAGACATTTTTTTGTTTATTTTTTTTTAAGAAAATTATCATATTCCTCCATAAATTTTTAACAATATCTCCACATTTTATTTTTTATTGTATTAAAGTTATTAACATTAAATTTCGATTGATATTGACTTCAAATTTATTAAAGAGACTAATTCAATTTTTTTTCAAAGTTGATAAAAAATAGAATTTTGAAGGTTCATAACCAAAATAAAACAAAATAGAAAGTTCAGATATTAAAATTGGACTTGAAAATAGAATAAGTTGAAAATTTATGGACCAAAATTATATTTTACCCTATTGTATTTTAGATTTATCCATAAGAACATCAGTAAGAAAAATACATTATTAAATTTCAAAAAAAAAAAAAAAAAACATTATTATTGTACATGAGCAGTTTTTATAAGAAATACATAAACAATGATATGATTCAAGTAAGAAACCTACACAAACTTAGAAGAATAAATGTTGTGAAAAAGAAGAAAAAAAAACTATTGAAATTCACAATTGTTCAAGAAATATTCGAACAATAATGCTAATACCACCAGAAACTATGAGAAATCACATGAAAAAAAAATAGAGAAAAATCATTGAAAATTAAAGAAATATATATATATATATATATATATATATATGAAAAAGAAATATAGAAAAAAAAATGAAAGAAAACTAAGTACATAATGTAAAAGAATGTATAGAAGGTTGAAGAATTGTAGAATTAGATATTGTTAAATAAAAATGGTGCTACCGAATGGGGCAGTGGCGCAGTGGTTTCATTGTTTGGTGTTATTCCAATTCAACATCAGCGTCACAGTTCTTTCCAATAAGATTATATATATATATATATATATATATATATATATATATATATCTATATATATTCATGGACACATATTCTATTCCCGTGTCTGTTCGCTCTTTGTGGCTTTTCAAAGCTTCAAGATTCCTACCCTCTACGAAGACAATAAACAGATAAATACAAAGCATAGGAGCATGTAGGGTTCTTTGTTGGGAAATTATTGGAGATGACTTGTATAGAACTTCCCATTAGTCAATAGCTGCAATGATTTCAAAAGTCTTCTACTTGGGAAGTTTCCTAAACGTTGCCATGGATTAAACTATTTTTCTACTTATCTACTCATAATTTCTTTGCAACTTCCATGGATAACCTTGATTTATCAAGTCTAAACATTGGATGGGGATCGGATATTTCTTCCTAACTAATTACTAATGGAATAGGCTGAGTCATGACACAGAGAAATTAAATCAATAACACCAAAGCTTGTGTCAATCGTTAAGCCAGTCCTCGAGATTAAACCACTTCTCAACAACTAGAATTGTAAAAATTAGGCATGTGACTCTTCAATTCCTCCCACATCCACGAGACGTTTTCCTCACGACGAAGCAAATATTGCATGGACACAACTGGTATAGGTAGTTTCCTGATCTGTGAGCGTTCTCTCATGTCGATTTTCTCTAGGTTTTCCAGGTTACCAATTTCTTCAAGAAGGCTGATAGGTTTTCCAGGTTACCAATTTCTTCAAGAAGGCTGATCGAGTTCACACGTTGAGAAAGAAATCAATGGGGGTCGGATGGGGATTGGCCGCCAACCCCTAAGGGGTCTCGGCCTCCTTTGCCGACCCCTGGGAGTTGTAGCCTCCCTTGGCCGACCCCTAGAGGGTCTCTACCCCCTTTGGCTGACCCTCGGGAGTCGGATTGGGCTTTGGCCACCCCCTAGGGGTCGTGGCCTCCTTTGGCCGATCCCTGAGGATTAGTCTTGTCAGATATTTTAGCCTTTGCTATATTTGATTAGGATTTAGTTGATGGATAAAATATCATTTTAGTCCTTGAACATTTATCTTTATTTCGTTTTTGTTCCTAAACTTTCAAAAGTTTAATTCTAGTCATGAACCTTTAGTTTTGTTTCATTTTAATCTTCGATTTTTCAAAAATCTAATTTCAGTCCCTAAACTTCGATATTTGTTGTGTGGAATTTCAAAAAAACTTTAAATTGGTTCTTTGACTTCTTTTTTATTATTATTTTTCTGTAAGAAAATATTATCTTCCATCGTAAATTTTTAAAAGTGTCTTCATATTTTATCTTTGCTTGTATTAAAATTATTAACATTATTGAATAAATTTCGATTAATATTGACTTTAAATTTATTATATGGACGAGTTAAATTTTTTTTCAAAGTTTAAAGACAAAAGTTGAAATTTTGAAGGTTCATTAACCGGCCAAAATGAATCAAAACTGAAAGTTCATGAATTAAAATTAAACTTTTAAAATTTCAGGAACCAAAATAGAACAAAGTTGAAAGTTGGCGACCAAAATTGTATTTACCCTAAATTGGCTATATTTTAGATTTATCCATAAGAACATCTTGAAGAAAAATACATTATTATTGCATATGGGCAGTTTTCACAAGAAATACATAAGCAATGATATGATTCACGTAAGAAACCTACACAAACTAGAAGAATAAATGTTGAGAAAAAGAAGAAAAAACGATTGAAATTCACAATTGATCAAGAAAGATTCGAACAATAATGCTAATACAACAAGAAACTATGAGAAATCACATGAAAAAGTAGAGAAAAAGACACAAAAATCATTGAAAATTTAAGAAAAATAAAATATGAAAAGAAACATTAGAAAAATGAAAGAATACTAGCAGAGAATGTTTAAATTATCTGAAGAATACGAGCTACGATTAGGTTAGATGTGTCTTAATCGCTAGACTCAAATAGGGAATTAGTTCAGGTGTCGGGCGTTAAAGAAGATATTCCTACTTTGCGGTAGTGTTAAGTATCGGAGGGCCACCCGATTAGCCATACCTACATAGAGTTCACCTTACTTTTCCCAAGTGTGGTGCTAGGAGTGTGAGTCGGGAGATATCCCATTGTGGATGATCTTTGATCTACCTCTTTGCGTGAGTGTTTGATGTCTGACGACAACCATATTGTTTCGGCTCACTGAGGTGCTCTCAATAAATTACCAAGATGATAAAGATTTGAGTTTCAATATGAAGTTAATGTTTGAGTTAAAGATAAAGTTCAAGCTAAAGATAAAAATTGAAATATCTATGTAATCATGTTCGTGTTTCTCTGATTATTTGTATGTTCGTTAGATCATGTGCTAGATCTTATAGAGTTTTCGCTAACTCGCCCATTCTATTGTGGATTTCCTCCAGGTATTCACAAGTGAACTGGGATGACTGAGCTGAAGCTGGTGTGACCATGAGCATAGTTGCATTGAGTTTTTAAGAGTCTTTTGAATAAGTTTATTTCTATTACGCTTTGAATCATGAATTACTGTTTTTAGAGACGTTCTAGGTTTTCATTATTTAAATTTATCTTATTTGGTTTAAAGGGTACCCTAAACTATGTTTATTCGTTGAATTATTATTTTCTAATAAAAGCTCATATTTATTTAGCATGTCTCTTAATCTTATTTGTAACGATTTATTCATGAATAAGAGGTTAAGGTCCGGGTTTGACTCCGTTTTAGGTTGAGTCCTTACTCCATACCTAGCAGAGTTACAACTTCTACCACGCTACCTGTGGTGCATATGAACCCCACTACATCCCGGGTCTGATATTATGTCTCACAACCAGAACAAATGATACTACAAGAGTTTTTTATTTTAAGCATTTTTAACAATCTCCTGTCCAGGACGTTTGAGAAATCATGCCCAAAACGCCCATGCCTTTAACGTTGGGTAGTCTCTTGGGGACAATCTTAGTGTTTTAAACAAAAAATCTTATTTTGAAAGCGATTATGAAGTCATTAATGAATTTATCATTCATCGCTAGAGTTATATATAAAATTCAAACACTCATAAAACTAAATTATTTAAATAATTTAAATTAGAATTCAATCTCACCAAATAAAACAATAATAAGCTAACATTTATATTTTAAAAAGCGAGTAAATCCCTACTTGATCGTACCCGGTAAAGGTTTTCAAACTTTTCCTAACAATTGTTGAATTAAAAAAACCCAAACAACGATTTATTATTGTTTCCTATTTTATTAATCAAAAGATAGTCAAAGTTATGAATTTTTAATTTCCGAAGCTTAGTTAATCAAATTGTGACTTTGATGTTTCAAATTCTATAGGTTTATTATCACAAGAAAAAAATATATAAAGTGAGTAAGAATTAAAAAAAAAAAAAAATTTATACGGTAAAAATGACATATTTATTTAAACAAAATATTAACATTTTTCATGCGAAATATATCGGTGAAGATGTTTTAATATTTTATAAAATTAAGAGTATTTTTGAAACTTTTAAAAGTTCAAGGGTATTTTTGAAATCAAACTTTAACGGTTGTCATTCAAATTTAACGGTAAGAGCATTTTTAAGCCATTTGGTAAAGTTTAGGGACATTTTTGAAAATTTTCAAAGTTTAGAAGTAACGTTGAAAAGTCAAAAGAGTAATAACTGAGCTATATCAATGTATAAACAAGAGTATGAAATCACGAGTTCGAATCTCACGGTCTAATTATTGTAATATTGAAAAAAAAAACATCTTTAAGTATATTATCATGTTTGATAATTTAGCCAATATTTAAACGCTTCTTCTTACTTTCCCGCTATCTTCCCCCGCTTCTCTCTCCCGCGAATGATCAGAAAGGAAAAGGAATAGCCCCTGGTATGGAGAATGTTACAGTTCTCTCCATTTCCGACCTAATCCAGCGCTATCTTCCTCTTACTGGAACTCTTCATCAATCTTCTTCATGCAACTTATTTCCAGTAGAATCGTTTCAATCAAATTCAAGGCCTGTACCATCAGCCTCCTCGTCTCCGGCAAACTCGAACCCTAGCCCTAAAGTTCTTACTTCTCTGAAATATTCAGCCATCATCATCGGAGCCCTAAATCTCCCTTCAGATGCTCCGGTGCCGTCAAACTCAAAGTCCTCCTGTCCATGCCCTAGCAACAGTTGCTTTCAGTTCACTGATGGCTCCGGTACTATTTGCTGTGATGTACTTGACGTCGACATCCGGATGATCGGAAAAGAGATTCGGGTTTTATCTTGGAATTTCATTCCGTGGGGAAGCGCCGGCGGGTTCTTGGAAATCATCAAATGGGACTATCTTTGTCCGTGCCCTAATGCTGATCGGGTTCTCTTGGGTACAGGTACTTTCTCTACTTCTGACGATAATTTGAAGGATCGGCATTGTATTTATGGTGTATTAGAGTCAGTCGGTACAGTTTCCGCTGTTCCGTGTACAGTTGGGCGGCGAAATTTGAAGAGCGATGTGGAGTCTGATTCCTCTGTCGGCTCGAAAAAACTTCGGGGATTTATGGTTAAAATCATGGTTTGTAAGTGTCGATCATGTACTTCTAAGGAGTCGATGGCATTACCACACTATTCAGTTCGAGAACATGCTACTCATTCACTTGTTAAACCGTTGATTGTGTATCTTTGTGGTCCCGCTTCGTTTTGGCATCCTGTTCTAACAAAATTGGTGGGAAGATTTATAACGTTTTGGAATTTGAAAAAGAAGTTGGTCTCCATTGGTAAGGTCGAGTCCTGCTTGATGTATGTCAGCACGGAGAAATCTTCTCTCCATCTATCTGCATTAACTCGTACACAGGTTCCGTGTAAGAAAACCGCCATTAAAGGGAAAGGAGAATGTGGTTCATATACGGGTATAATCAAAGGAGTTTATATGCAAGGAATGCTTGTTGAGCTCGAGAATGAGGTCTGGCTTTTGTTGGCTGATCATTTGCTTTCTCCACCTCATAGTCTTAGAGTTGGCGCTATTGTGAGTCATTTTTCTAAAGTTCAACTTCAGAAAACTGGTGATTTTCTCGCACGCAAGTTTTCTTAATGCTATTCAATTTTTGCCCTTTCTTAGGTTTCTATGCACAACGTCCACTTTGTGAATCCTAGGTTTCGTTGGTCAAAACTGCTTATACTTGGTGCTTGCGTCAAGACTAGCATTTTTGTGCAGCTGTTTTCTCCATTGGAAACCAAGTGAGTTGTTTTGTCTACTTTTATCTTCAACATTTCTGTTTGTTCGACCTGTGAATCTTGGAAGTTAATGTCTATAAATTGGAGTTTTTAATAATGAATTCACATTCAGTTTTTTGATTCTATCCTTTGTTTTTATGTATAGTTATTCATTTTCTCGAAACAATTGTTGGGCTTTTCATTATTGAGGTTCAGCTATTCTCATTAGAAGTTCTACCTGAAAATTTTGGATTGAGACATATTCTATACAGATGACCAAACTTGCACTGGATACATGAAACTTCTGCAGGTGTCACGTCCTTTCACAGTCGAGGTGCATGCTGGGGAAGTTTATCGACACCTTACCCTTTTCGGCAAGACTCTGGTATTTAGTTTATTCACGGCTTATATATTCTCTCTAATAACACTTTGGTTTATAATATTGCTGATTTGTTACAGGGTATTGCTCCTTATTTCTTCTTTCCGGAAGATGTTTGCTGGTGTTTTATCTGAAAAGAAAATTTTGGGATCAAAACATGTAATTTCTATCACTGCATTCTCGAACCTTTTTCCCAGACTGCTGCCCTTTTATGTTAAAACAAACTTCTCTCGTGAGCTTATTTTGTTTGTGCAAGGTGTTATCAGAAGGAAGGACTGGTTCAAACCTATGCCAAATCACATTTACCTGCATCTATTTATCGATGCCAGGTAATCAATTGAATTTTGTTCCATAGTGAATGTGCAAAGTACCCCTTTTGCCTTATTACTTGGATGTCATTCTCTATTCTTTGTTTCTACTGGCAGCATGGAGCAATGATGAAACTGTATGAGCATGATTCATGTGGTTGTGGTAGTGAACCATGCAACATTAACCTTGAAACTGTAGGTGTTCAGTGTATCTTTATTTATTCGTTGTGAGTATTGTTTCATCTTTAGGGTCACACCACATACTATTCCCTGACACTGTTTCTTTTGGTTTTAGGTGATCCCCATCTCTGTATTAATCTTCTACTGTAATTTAACGTGTATGAGAACCGTGGGGTTGAAAAATGGAGTTACTATGTATGAATTCAACCAGCTTAACCACTTCCAACTTCTATCGTTTGGTCGTATATCTTCTCATCAGTCAACAAGAAAAGTTTATCGAAGTGAAGACATTGGCTTTGTTCTGGTTGGCAGTTTGAAGGTTAGTAGTCATGTAAATTTGAAAGCTCTGTATGTATAGTGTCATAAAAATGGTTCTGGTTGTTAAGTTGGATGAATGAAGGCTCAGTTGCAAATTTGAAGATCAACTTTTTGCATCTATAGTCTTCTCTCACTGGTCATTCGTTTCTGCAGTAAAGTAACGATGCCTTTTTTTTGTCATATCCTTATTACGATAAGTTTCTCTATCTTTAGATAGATTTTTCTTGATTATTTTTTCATTTAATGCGGAGTATCTTGTACTTCAGCTTTATCTAAATAAACAGGAATTTTCCAGATTTGCATGTATTCTGGAAATTTGCAGTTGGTTGATGCAACTGGAGGTGTCAATGTTATGGTACCGGACCTTCCATCAACTTGGAATGTTGATGGAATATATGAGGTAAAGTTTTTTGGTCGTTTATAGCTATTTATGTGTAGTTAGCTGCCTATAGTTGGGTGATTGTTATCATTTATGACCGGATGATTTTAAGCCTTTTGCAGTCACCTTTGTCACTGTGGTCTTTTCAGGTATCAAAATATATTATGGTCATTGAAGGCATTCCAGAAATGGAGAAGTATTTGATCAATCAGTCATTCTCATGTCAAAGTTTTTTCCAAAGCATCTCATTGGAAAGAAATCTTAGAATAGCCATTTATGTTTATTTCCAATACAGCGATGCAACCTGCAAAAATCTACCCCTGTATTCTTGCGTCGATAATGGGTCTGCTTTTGAGATATTTGAAAGTGGAAATTATCACCTGCTACAAATAACGCACAAGTTTCCCATGTTGCGAAAGGTAGAGTCCAATATTGTTTCTCGTCTGATGCCTTTTCTAATAGAAGGTTGTTAACTTTTTCTTTGCTGTTCTGCTCTTACTTTGTAACTTCTCAAATATCGATGAAAAGTTCAGGTTTCTTCAAAACAATTATGTTCTCTTTTGTCATCGTTTCTATGATTATATAGCTAATATGGTATGGCATTGACAAGGTTATTAAGATTAAGGGTAGAAGAAAAGAGAAGAATAGTTGCAGCATTAATTGTTCCATAAAAGGTGCATTCTCACGATGTAAATGTCTTTACGTGCTTCTTCCTAGTTTCAAGGCAAACATCTAGCACCAAACACATCAAGCATGTTCGTTGAGGCTTTACTCTATCCTTGGAATTTATTTCTCTCCGAAAAAGATGAGAAATATTCAACAAAGGCTTCAACAAGGGAAGATTCCGCAACTGCAAATTATCAGAAATGTGGTGATAAGAGACTTAAAGTCGATCGTCCATCAAGGAGGGTAGAAGGTTCAGATATAGTATGTAACTTCGATGATTCTAGCTGTAGGTATAATGGTTGTTGTGATTGTCACAGAGGACCTCGTGAGGAACACGAATGTTGCAACTTGAGCCATCATAGAATTTCATGTGTGGCTACTATTAGGAGTCAAAAGCACAGTAGCCAAAACATGTCAGGTCTTTTATACAACACAAGAAGCAAATTGAGTAGTGGTGATGGTTCCAAATTAAGTAGTCAAAAGATTTTGTTCGAGATTGAACCTGGAAGTCTTTTGAAATATCAGGTGTGTATCATCATTGTGCTACTGGTATCTTCTATCATATGTGTTTTTTTTGTCTTTTTCTATTATGGTGATGACAGAAGCAATAATTTCATCAATATTTCAGTTTCTGCAGATTGGCAATTACTACATCATAAAGTGTAATGAAGATAATTCTTTATTCAACAGAGAGGAATGCAATTGTGTTAACCAAAAATTTCTTATAACTTCAAGTATTCATTTATGGAGCATTTCATTCACTTTTGATGATGATATCCTCCATAGTATTGAATCAAACGACAGTCAGTTCAATGACTCTCAGTTCTGTGATAGTGAAGTGATTTCTGGAGATGAGATTGATTTGGATCATGGATCATTTTCAGATATATATCTTCATCTTCCCGCAAATGCAAAAAATATTTTGGTGTTCGATCTTGCTAAACAGGAAAAATGTTCAAACAAACTAGTTTTAAGACAGGAATACATCAACAAAACTGCTCCCTGTTATAGGGATGTGACATTACTGGACATGCAAGCCTCTGTTTCCTGTGGATCTGACTGTCTGTTTCCTGAGGGGAACCTATCATCCCTGAATGGTCGTGTGGTTGCGGTTCATGATCTTCATCAAAGTTGCATTGATTCTGATTTAAAATGTCTAAGTACTACAGATGATAGCCAGTTCAGACTCATTATGGGTGCTAAAAGTACTTGTATTCATCTTTTGGTAGAGGACAAAATTGTAAGTCTTACAGTATCATGTTCTCTGATCTCTGTTTTCCCATATAACGTTCAATCTACACTTAAATGCCTGGTGTTATTTGGCCTTGGATTTTCTAGGTGAAAGTTTTTGGTTATCTGAAGAATAATGCGTTACCTGCTGGACTTGGACCTGATGTGAGTGCAACTTTCCATCGAGTTTTGGAACTGGGGTATTGTTCAATTTTTTTTCGTCTTTAATATTCTTGTACCTCCCTTCCACTGGTGATGCTTAATTCTCTCTTTTAACACTTTTCTTCATACTCATGTCTCATCCAAAAAATAAAACATTTTTATTCATGCCGTGAAAGTGCCTTCGGCCAACGTATCTGTTATATGAATGATGGTAAATCTCTTGCATCATAGTTCTCTTTTTCTTCTTTGTACTCTCCAATGATGGAAGTCGGTATTATTGAAGTTTGTTAGCCCTGAGCCATAAAGTTTCATTGCATGATAAAATATTGTTTTCTAACATTTATACTCGTGCGGTTAATTTAGAAAAAGAATGTTTCAAATTCCAGTACTGCCTATCACGGCAGGTTTTCCTCCCTGAAATATGTCACGGTGCCTGATGTGCTGTTTAACTTTTCAATTTAATATTCGGGTAGTAGAAGTATGTGGCATGACTTTTAACGAAGTTATACTTGGAGCATATTCTCTACATCACTAATTGACAATAAGATCTTGATTCACAAGAGTGAGCAAGAGGTTTTGGGTTCAATCCCACATCCTAATTGTTAAAAAAAAAAAAAAAATCTTGATGCACTAAGCACTATCGTTTTCTTTCCACCCTTCAGTTGTTTAGTCATTGTGATTTCTCTATTTGTAGCTTTTCTTTTGAAGGGGGTGATCAACGAAGATTGATGCTGACTCCGATATCTTTCATAGATATCAATTCTGTCGGTGTTGATTATTCACCTACTGAGAAGTATCCCAACTCAATCTCATATCCAGACACCATTCCTTTGCAACTATTTTCTGAACTGATGCACTCCGTGGACTGCAAGTTGACAAAGTTCCGTTGCAGAGTAAGCTCTGCCCAATATTTTCATGAGATTTGTTGCTTTAGAATTTCTTCTTTCCACTTTCAACTAAGATCATTTTTATTTATTTATTTTCTATCTTCGTACAGGTTGTTGCTGTCAATTTTTTAGTCCTGGAGAAGAACATTGGTCACGTCAATTTGCAAGTTGAAACTTCTCAAAGGCATCCTCTTGTAAAGATTCCTCTTGCTTGCTTCATGCTGGGTCAGTTCCATATTACCTTGCAGGAAATATTAATCTCATGTATTTCTATAATTTGAGGTCTCATTCTAGTCAAACTATTCACTGTTCAAACATATATTTCAGAAACCCTTACAAGTTGAAATTGGCATATAATAACTTAACATTTAACAACTGTTCTGAATTTTTTCTGCATGTTGGGAAATCTTGCAATTCTCTTTTTCATGCACAGATGATGGTACATCCAGATGCAACTGCTGGACTAGTGGTGAAAGAGCAGCAGCCTTGTTGCGACTGCACGATCCACTTTCACATTTAGCTTCTGAAAACATGAAGTGGACATTAAAATGGACTGATATGACTCGTAGCTCTCGTGCCACTGCAAACTATCATCTGGGAAGGGTTCTGAAGAAACATGGTAGAATCATTGTGAGAAGTTGTGGGTCAAACTCAATCCTCAACCCTTATGACGGCCTTGATATTACTCTTGCTTCAGATGATGCTCTCAGCAGTGCAGATGAGAGTTTCCTCAAGTTCATACTGGTCAATTCACGTGTTGGTGCCATTTGGGTGAGTTTATTTCTCTATGAACTAAAAAAGTAATACCAATGGAAGAAAACAAGTCTCCTGACTAAGAAAGCAAGTGCTCCTTAAGGGTGATGTATCATTTGGTGTCATTTTTTTTTTCTTCCTGTAATGTTCATTGAAAGAAAAAGTTTGCGACGCCAAATGGTGACACATCACCCTTAAGCCTCTTTCGTCACAAGGAGGTAAGTTTTCCTAATAAAAATTTCTTTAGCCTTTGTTTTGCTCTGACAACGTCTGTATAATATGTTTTGCACTTTTGTAGACCCTCATTGGGAGTCGGCTGAATACAGATGTTGTTCGAAGTTTGTTAAAGGGACATATAATTGAATCAGGGTTGATGCAGTCGAACGATATATGGGCGACGAATGTTTATTGTACAAACTCTCTTAATGAAGCCAGGAATGCTCTCCTAGAACTGGTGAACAATTGATGGCCTTATTTGTCTGTAATTAGTTAAATATAATGATTGTATTTATATTGATTGATCATTATAATATATTGTAAGAGGTTTTTTTTTTTTTTATTATTGGGTTTTTCGAAACTAATCCTTCATTTAATATTTTTATAAGAATTTGGAGCATGTCTTGGTTGTTGATTGAGACGAGTTGAGAAGATCATGGACGCTATCTATTGATTTAATGGTGATTGATTATCTTTTTCAAAAATCTTGGTGAGTTTGTTAGAATTATTTTTGAGCAAAATGTACATGCACGGTAATTAACCTTAATTAACTAGCTGAATTTTTCAGTTTGTTAAAGTTAATATATTACAACCTAAGATTAACATGAGTTAGATTGAGTTAGGCTTTCAAATTTTTGGACCAATTTAAAATTTCAGAATCTTATATATTGAAGCACAATAAATATATAAAATGAAAATTGAAATTGGAATTTCAATGATATTGCCTAATATTTTGAAAGAGATGTAGCCCAGAGACCAAAACTATTTGAATACAAATTCAACAAACCTCAGAAATATCTCAAGATATTTATTCTTAACGCGAGACTTGCTGGAGCGGAGAAGTTCGTTGGTGTTAGAGGCTTAGTTTGGGGATGATGGAAAGGATGGAACATGTATTAGCAAAAGGACAGAAACAAAGGTTGAGTGATGAGCTCAACGAGGGTGCACCTGTGACACATGTAAGGTTAGTGGGTAGCTTTTGGTGGGCTCTTTTGGACCGAACAGTGGGCTAGCTTGGACTACGGTCCAACCCTGCTGGTTTTTCTTTGTTGATCTGATCCCTTTATCTACCAGCTGGTTTTATTTTAAGTTTTGGTGTTTGTTGTGGGTGAGTCTTTGTACTGTGTTAAGCTTGCTTAGGGTTAGTATAAGTATTGTTGTGTTGGTTTGTCCCTCGATGGAGCTGGTAGATAAAGGGATTTTTAATTAATGGTTAGATTGATCTTTCACGAGTAACAGTTGGTCCTTTACAACTGTGAATCTTTTCGTTTAATTTGGATGGAATCATGTACCTCAATTATCATGATAAATTTAAGATTATCTACTAAAGTGAATCAAAAGTCATCCAAAATGAAATTGCCGATGTTTATTTGATGTTGGGTGGTCACCTGCCGAGATGTGGTATGGGACTAGCTCCCGTTTGTGGTTGTTTCTCTCATTGGTGTTAGGGTTGTAATGGTTCTGCTATGGTAATGGAAGTTTGTTTGTGTTAAAAAAAAAAGTTGTGGAGCGTTGGTTTTACTATTTGAAGATAATCCGATTCAATATCATGAAACAATAACGAACCTAAACAAACTTAGGAATCATGCTGAAACGAACAAAAAATATATCATACGAGGCATCTCGAAAAACTGGATTTACCTAAGGGCGCGAAGTTCGTAAATTTGTCGGTCATCGGAAACGGCGGTGCCAGCGGCGACGCGTGAGCTAGGGGTCATTGGCGCGTGAGGCGTGACTGGAAGCAGGTTCGGGAGCAGGCTGGCGTGGATTGGGCGTTGGCTTGGCTCGGGGACGACGTTAGGCTCGACACTAGAAGACAAAAACCGAAGTTGCGTTCGACAAACCACCTTGCGACACGTCGCGAGCTTCGACTGGGGAGCAGAATAGCGAATGCTGATTGGCTTACAGGCGCGATGCATGCTGATTGGATGACAGCGGCGGTAGTTCTGATTGGTTGGCAGGAAGGCGAGCTGTGAAAACGATGGTTGGCGGCACAGAAAACCTCACTTGACTACGCTGAAATCAATGCCTTGAATTTGTTAGACGACGCCAATGATAGGGAATGATTAGGGTTTGATTACGGGGTATTTATAATCTAATGATTAATCATAATTTGACTTTTCTCTATTTTGTCATTTTCTCTTGAAGTGCCGAAAATTACAAAAATGCCTCTAACGACCAAAATTACAATTTTAACCTTATTTTCACAAAAAGTCCGTTTTGCCTCTAAATTCCTTAAGTCCAATTAACATTTTTAAAGGACAAACCTGTCCAATTTAGTCCTTTCTATTTCCCGAATAAATAAAATTCATTTTATCTTAAATAAGCGCAAAATTTGTGTCGTTACAAATAAAGAATATGATATTTTAACCAAAAAGTAAATTATCAGTGTAGTTACTGGAAACCAACTTGCTTCGATGAGTGTCTCTGCACTATTAGGACTTGCTCGCTCTACTGCTCTATCACCTTCTCTCATTTCCAATTTCAACGCCTTAAACAGAGCATTCATCAACGGAATCTCCATTGGAAGGCAGTATCGAAGCTTCAAGCCCATGGCTTCGTCTTCGTCTTCTTCGCCCAAGACCAACAAAGACGGCTCAGAAGTAGCAGATCATCTCGGCAAAATCATTGCGCCGTACGGCACCTGGAAGTCGCCAATCACCGCCGACGTTGTTACTGGTGCCTCCAAGCGACTGGGAGGTACTGCTGTCGATGGCAATGGACGTCTTATCTGGCTCGAATCGCGGCCCACTGAATCCGGGTATAGATATCGATTCATTCGCTCTTTAATTCGAAATTCGCCGAGCTCCAATCATTTCGTATTTTGTGGTGATTTCGTGTTTGAAATGATTTAGGCGGGGAGTGCTTGTTAAGGAATCGGAAAAGCTAGAGGATGTGCCGAGTGATATAACTCCGAAGGAGTATTCGGTGCGGAATACGACGCAGGAATACGGCGGTGGTGCATTCGCGGTAGCCGGAGATATTGTCGTCTTTTCGAATTACAAGGACCAGAGACTTTACAAGCAATTCTTAAATTCAGGTAGATCATCAATCGATCAATGTCACAGACCTGGTTCACTTGATTGTTTCTTGCATGTAAATGTGAATGGCTTGGAACTTTCAATTACTGATAAGTTAAGTTTTCTCGCGAGCAGATTCGCCTCCGCAAGCACTTACTCCCAATTACGGTGAACGATCAGTCAGTTATGCAGATGGGGTTTTTGATTATCGTTTTAATCGTTTAATTACTATCCAGGAAGGTATAGTTTTCATATAGTGTTTAAGAATTCAGGAATTATTTGTCATCACATATTTACCACTGAAGTGTCTTTTTGGACCACATATGTACTAATGTGCTTAATTTATTTGGTTATGTAGATGGACGTCAAAGTAGCTTGAATCCAATTACCACTATTGTTTCAGTAGAACTTGATGGCAATGATATTAATGGTATGCATTCTTTCCCTTGCGTGTACAAATTTTATTGAACGATCATGCAATAACTGTAGCTACGGAGGAATTTGAATTATTGATTTCGTGAATTGGTATCGTACTTTGAGCTAATTTGGGTATGGCTCAGAACCGAAGGTCTTAGTTGGAGGAAATGATTTCTACGCCTTCCCACGGGTGGACCCTAAAGGGGAACGGATTGCATGGATTGAATGGGGCCATCCTAACATGCCATGGGATAAATCTGAGCTCTGGGTTGGCTACCTTTCTGAGAATGGGTTAGTTGGACCATACTCTTTTGTTGGTTGATCGTAATTTTCTAAAGTGTCGCTTTGTTTTGGTGTTAAATGTTACTACTTGCTGCTTCCCTTCGTATATGATCGTGCTTCTTTATTCTCTTTCACGTGTTAATTTTTTTTAAATTTTAATTTCTGTTAGCATGCTTTAAAATTTGGCTTGGAAATAATCAGAGTTGCTTGTAGTAATAGCTATGTTCATAGGTGGTAGATATTTCTCTGCCACTTGTACTCAAGGGACGGCCTAGTTGATAGTGACTTAGAGGTCTCATAGGTAGGCTCCCTTGAAAGTCTGAGATTCGAAAACTACAAGCGAGCTTAATTGTAAAATCTCTAGTTGTCTCTCTCAAGTATGTAGTAAAAAAAAGCTCCGATTCCCATTATCAAAAAAAAAAAAAAAAAACTCTCTGCCACTTAGACTTATATTTTGTTTCTATATCTATGGTTCGATCTTGATGCTTTTCTGATTTTCTTGCAGGGAGGTTTACAAACGAGTTTGTGTTGCTGGTGGTGATCCGAAGCTTGTGGAATCTCCTACTGAACCGAAGTGGACTGCTCAGGGTACGTACATTAGCTTTTGAAAGGTTTAAAAAACTTATACTAAATCTGTCAGAGTTCTATGTGAGGTCGAATTAACAGCATGCATGGCCGATGCTTTTGTCTTCTGCACGGATTTTTGCCCGTCTCGTAATGGCTTGGACTGAATTTCTCAAACTGGTTATCAATTGCTAAACGTAATGCTTTGGGTTATCCTGGTTTTTATTGATTTATTTTGCGAACGTGCAGGAGAACTATTCTTTATTACTGATAGACAGAGTGGGTTTTGGAATCTCTATAAATGGGTAAGGTTTTCTTTTTTATTTTTCTATTACCTGTATTTTATTTCAATATTCAATTGCAGAACTATAATCAATCTGTAGTGTAATTTTATTTGTTAATATAATTACCTGGTTCCTTGATATAACGTCGCCAATGAAAAATAACGACACTTTCTATTATTGCTTATTGTGGAAACAGTTTGAGGCCGACAATGAGGTGGCTCCAGTATATTCTTTAAATTCTGAGTTTTCCCGACCCTTGTGGGTTTTTGGCACTAATTCTTATGAATTCCTAAAGAGTGGCGTTGGGAAGAACGTCATAGTCTGCAGCTACAGGTGACTGAAGAAGTTCCTATTTTACGGTTCATGCTGCATTTTTTACCCCTCAGATTTGTGTAGATATTCAATTGCTTTTTTTCAATAAAAAAAATTTATTCAATTGCTTTTCCTGCTACTGCTCCTTCAGACAACATGGGCGATCGTATATTGGAGTTTTTGATGAGGCACAAAGCTCACTATCCTTGCTTGATATCCCATTCACGGATATTGATAATATTGTATACTTTAAACTTTGAGATCTTTTTATTTTCAGTTTTGCGATTCTCTACTGTCAGTGATATTGCCTTACATTAGATAAACATGTTAATGTTTGCAGTCTATTGGAAGTCATTGTATGTATGTGGAAGGATCGTCGGCACTTCATCCATCATCTATTGCCAAGGTTTTCTTCTTCTTCTGCTGTATACTGTTTTCTTTTCTTTTTTTCTTTTTATTTTTGCTCACTGCTTTCTGCCTTCAACATTGCTAAAATTTCAAAACCTCCAGGTCATAAAAATTCAGATAAGTTTCTTTCTGCCCATCTTTGACAATGCCACTCTTCCCATGCAGGTGACCCTAAATGAGAGAACCTTGGAACTAGTAGATTTTAATATTATCTGGTCATCTTCGCCGGATATTTTGAAATTTGAGTCTTACTTCAGCGTTCCAGAGTTCATTGAATTTCCAACTGACATTCCTGGCCAAAATGCTTATGCCTACTTTTATCCACCAACCAATCCTATTTACCAGGCTAGTCAGGATGAAAAGCCTCCACTGTTGTTGAAAAGCCATGGTATGTTGCAATTATCCTGTCATTATGCTGTCACTACCCTTAGTTTTTGTTTTGTTTTTTTATTGATAATTTACCCTTCCATACTTAGGGGGGAAAGAATTCAAACCATTATCCTGCAATTTTTGTAGACTTTGTTGCCCATCAAACAGGGTGCTGGAATGCTTACCGTTTATTCCAAAGGAATAT
Organism: Cyclanthera cordifolia; assembly: GCA_037832605.1. NCBI lineage: Eukaryota > Viridiplantae > Streptophyta > Magnoliopsida > Cucurbitales > Cucurbitaceae > Cyclanthera > Cyclanthera cordifolia. The sequence goes on along the minus strand of JBBMEG010000022.1, from coordinate 2,614,498 downwards.
TTTTTTTAGCATTTTCGTAAGAGAGGAAAATAATTTTTTGTAATTTACCTTAATTAAGTACTGCAAAATTGGAAAGAATTCTTACTGGCATTTATTTCTAGTTAGGTTTTGGCATAGCTCCTTCTGCAAAAATTTATGTTTGATAGATATTGCACTACAGGAGGACCAACTGCTGAAACTCGTGGAATTTTAAATCCTAGCATTCAATATTGGACTAGTCGAGGTTGGGGTTATGTTGATGTCAATTATGGTGGTAGCACTGGTATGTTGTAACAATTATTAGTTTAAAATATATTTAAACTGTAGTCCTGAACAAAGAAATTCTCTATTAGGTCATGTTGCTTCCTACTAGCCTTTCTAACATCTTTATTTTTGGATAAGATTTTTAATATCTTTTTTTTTTTCAACTCTCCATTTCATGTAACGCTGAAATTCCTGATACTTCCCATTTGGCTTCTCCAATTGAGAATGTTTTTCAAAGATAACAGTTATTTACTGAGGTATTTATAATTTGGCTTTAAAGGTTATGGGCGAGAGTACCGAGAAAGGCTTTTGAGGCAGTGGGGAATTGTTGATGTCAATGACTGCTGCAGTTGTGCAAGATTTTTGGTGGCACCCTCCTTCCTACAGTCTTGCTTTATTTAGAACTACTATAGTCATGATTGATTATTGTTACGCCGTTCTAACCTTTAGTAATTAGCAAACCGTATTGTTTTCTCCAGGTGGACTCCGGAAAGGTTGATGGAAAACGATTATGTATCACTGGGGGCTCTGCTGGGGGATATACCACTTTAGCTGCTCTTGCTTTTAGAGATACGTTTAAGGCAGGAGCTTCCTTGTACGGGGTGAGTGTCTAGTCTAATATGTTGTCTCAGCATAATCCAAGTGATAAGAACAGCTCTAGAACCAAAATTGATGATATAAAATATGCTCATTTTATGCATTGTTGCCCTGTGGTTCGTTAGACTGCTTGCATTATACAACAATGAACACTAATGGTCTGATATGATTTTAAAAAATTTCTTTTATCAGTCGTTACCACTTACCGAAGGAAAGTAACGTAACCAATGAAAGCATCTGTTACTTCTGGACTAGAAGTCTAGCTACGACTTCTATTGGTGATTTTATAGCTTACGAATAGAGATTAAGTGCATAACCCACCGTCATCTGTAATTGTATTGATTTTATAAAATAATTTCTAGTTTGTATTTAGTACTTGTTCATGTAGCCCTTTCCCTTTGGTTATATCTCCCTTCTGTTTTCTGTTTATATTTATGTGTATATATGACTTGATTTGGAAAATTTTGAAACCATATGCCTTGCAACAGTTGACTGATTGTAGTTCCCATGGTCTTTGAACAGATAGCTGACTTAAGCTTGTTGAGAGCAGATACACACAAGTTCGAATCTCATTATATCGATAATCTCGTTGGTAAGTAAAGACACAAATATAAAGAATCTTATATTTTATCGCCTTCTCATTTCAATAATTGTGATTTCTGGTACAATTATTTTGGACTACAGGGAATGAAAAAGATTACTTCGAGAGGTCACCAATCAATTTTGTTGACAAATTTTCTTGCCCTATAATCCTATTCCAGGGATTGGAGGATAAAGTATGCTGGATATTCTCTCTTTGCTCTTGATGATGTTGACTAAAACATAAAACATTATGTACATATCTTTTCATGGCAACAAAAACCATGAAGAGGTGGTATGTCCCGTGAGAATAGTCGAGGTTTGCGGACATTCACGGATATAAAAAAATGTCAACGATAACCATTGATCATTGATTTGAAGTATGATGGGTCTTGCACTTTGTTTTGAATTTCCAGGTTGTATTACCTAATCAATCTCGCAAGATTTATCATGCATTGAAGGATAAGGGCTTGCCTGTTGCTCTAGTTGAGTATGAAGGAGAACAACATGGTTTTCGCAAGGTATATGCTACTGCATTTTTTGAGTGATACTTCTGAGTTTTGGTACTTGGGAGTGTAGAATGCTAAATTTGTGCATTTAATACAGGCAGAAAATATTAAATTTACCCTGGAACAGCAAATGATGTTCTTTGCTCGATCAGTTGGACACTTTCAGGTTGCAGACGATATTAATCCAATCAAAATTGATAACTTTGACTGAGGATCTAGCCGTCTGGTTCGTTTAGAAACCTTCTACTTTGTGAATTACATGAAATGAGTTTTGTGAGATATTTCAATAACTTGCAGAAGAGTTGCAGACACGTAAGTTCATTTGGATGTTCTGGCTTTCTTGCTTCAAGTCCATATGACGTCAATACAGCAGAAGTTTGGAGTCACTTTAAACCATGATGGATGTCTTTGATGGGTTTGATTGACTGCTTTATCTTCAATCTTTTGAAGGATAATTTTAATGAACAAAAACATTTTTTGTTCAGAATTTTGTGTAACTTGAAATTCCCTTTTTATTTTATATAAGGTTATCGTTCTATTTTTCCCTCTACGTTTTCCCTTTGGTTATGGAAATTTCTTGAATGTTTTGTATATAGCATTCACGTTCAAAATTACACATCCTTTGGTTGGGTTGGAGAAGAAAATCCAATAGTTATATTGAATTAACGGGGAAGAGATACAGAACGATCAAAGAATTCGAGTCCTCTGCTGCTATTTTCAAAAGAAAGTTGGATGTCTCTACCACTTATGTACCAAACAGCTTATTACTCTCTTCCCTACCTGAAAATTGTTGTGCCTAATCCCTTCCTCGTGTATCCTATATTTCTATGCCCGTCTTTCGAAGCTAGTAATTGCTACCTCCCCTGTTTAGAGTAATAACAGCCTTCTTCGAGCATATGTAAAACACATAGAGGCCTTTTTTAGACAACAAAACTTTTCATTGATGTGTGTAAGAAGTTAGAAAAAAATCATCGAGGGACGACTTAAACATTTCCCATGGGATAAAAGAGAAGTAAGGCTATTCATAAAAAGGGGAAGCCTATGAGATTAAAAAAAAGGGTAAATTAAAAATTTAGTCCCTATGGTTTGAAGAAAGTTAGAGTTTAGTCCCTATGATTTAAAAATCTAGACTTTAGTCTCTATGATTTGGAGAAATTTACAATTTAGTCCCTTTGGTTTGAAAAATTAGAATTTAATCCTTAAGGTTTGATAAAATCTAAAAATAGTCCGTTGTTCATAATTGGTGGTGAATAAAACACGTAGAAGTTAGTTTTTTTTTTGTTTAATGATGAAAGTGTGCGATAAGTAATTGATTTGACAAAAAACACATAATTTATATATCACATCTACTTAATTTGTCTACAATTTACGAATAACATGAACTTTTTTTAGGTTTTATCAAACTATAGGGACTAAATTATATTTCTTCAAAAACCATAGGGACTAAATTGTTTATTTCTCCAAACCATAGGATTTTTAAACCATAAGAACTGAACTCTAACTTTCTTCAAACCATAGGGACTAAATTCATAATTTACCCTAAAAAAAATCGCCAAACAAATAAATGTTAGCTTCAATAAGATCATCACTTATCAAGTGTTGGTTTTCATTTTCTATAACAAAAAATTTCCATATTGGGGCTTATGATCTCTATGAATGCCGCTTGCCTCGGGTTTCACAATATTCTAAGGTGGAAATTTGGGAACTAAGGATATCTTCGAGAATAGCCCTTTTCCTTGCAGGTTCTTCCAAATGAACAAGAGCTTCTAGTCTTTTACAGAGGAATTCCGTAATGGTTGAACACCTAGACTGTTAGCGGTTGCAATTGCAACTCTAGATCTAAGCTGTGGTTGTAATGGTGTGGACTTCATGTCGGTGCCCTTGACAAGCTTCAGTTATGAGATATAGGAAGTAGAATGTATTGCTTGCTACTAAGACAGGTAGGTGTAGTTTTTAGATTATGGCATTGTTATGTGAATGTTTCGTTTATCTAGTTGGTACACTTCTCTGCTTGCCAGCTTCCCTGTGGAATTTCCACATCTCCTTTGTCTGCAGTTGTTTTTATTATTGTTGGATTAGTTAATCACTTAATTACACATCTAGGTTTTGTAAGATTGTGTAATGTTCTGGTAACAATAGGCCAAAAATATTATTGGTGAAAAAGCTTGACCAGAATGAATCAGTGATGGAAGCAGACTGCAATACGCAAGTTGGAATCGAGTTACCTTAGTCAATACATGAAAATAAGGGTTTATCAGTATTCTGCTCTCGATAACCACTTAGTGTAAGGTATCAAAATAGGTCTGCAAGCTTCGGCTAACTGCCACTAGTTGTCCACTATCTTTTTGTTGTTGGTCGTGCTGTTTTTGGATAGTTTTGTAAGGTTAAATTTCTCATCTAGTAATGAACATCTTATCCTTGTTTGTTGAGACTATTGGTTTAGGTACGCTGTGCAGCCTAATGATCTCCTACGAACAATGCAGCAACGGAAGAAGCAACTTAAGGGCACTTGATCAGGAGAAGGTGAGCAGATTTGACATCACTGAAATAATGTTCAAATTTAACTACTATGGAACGACCTAGTGGTTAGATATGGCCTTGAGGTGCTTAAGGTGATGGGTTCAATCCATGGTGGCCACCTACCTAAGAATTAATTTCCTACGGGTTTCCTTGACATCCAAATGTTGTAGGGTCAGGCGGTATGTCCCGTGCCAATAGTCGAGGTGCGTGCAAGCTGACTCGGACAGTCACGGATATTAAAAGAAAGAAAATAAGTTCAACTTTGAAAATTCACTAGTGAAATTTACGATAAGGTGGCAGCCTAGGACATTATTATATTTGGTCCGCATTTTTATTTATTTATTATTTTTTATAACACCTTTTCGATGTCGAGTTTGAATGATATCGTGTTAGTAATGCAACAAATGATCGTTAGAACTTAGAAGATTAATTGAATTAGGTTTTGTTGTCCTGGAGATCAATTAAGTCAGAATTATAAGCTTATTTGCTTTAACCATGCCATAGAATAATGTTTTTTTGAAACATACAGTAGAATATTATACAATATAATACGAGTCTTATCATATTATCATGATTTTTTTCTTCAATTCAGTCATTTGCAACGCTATTCAATAGCACATCAGAAAATAAAATGACAATATTTTGGTTAATGTGATTTCTTTCCAGATGTTGTAGAAAGAAAAGAAAACTGAAAAAGGAAATAAAAAATTACACTCGAAATGAGTTAAATCTTGGATCCCTTAGCGGGAGGGCCTAAAGTTGGTGTGCATGTGGACTGCTGGATTGAAGAGGAGTCCTCCCAGAATCCCTTTGTACGGCAGGAAAGTCTTCTTCTTCTTGTCTTCTGCTGCTCTATTCACAGAAAAATTAGGCTCATGAGCTGAAACAGGTCCATTTCTACTATTATGAGTTTTGAAGCTCGCATTCTTAACCTCTTCCTGTTTCTTGTATGTGGTTGAATATTTCCTTAGAGGATCTTTTCGAGTTCCCCGTCCTTCAGATGCACTCCGAAACAGGTCCTTCAGTCTCCATCTTCTACTACCTTTAGATGAGGTGGTATTGGAATTGGTACCAGTAGCAGAAGGAGATCCTGGAATCAACCTCAGCTGCCCTACATTTTTTCGTGAAGACTGTTTCTCGTGCCATGGAGACAAAGGAACTCTACTGGGGGAGACCGACCTCACCGCTCTACGGGAAGCCGAGGACGATAACGCTGGGTTTCTTCCTCTTCCTCTCCCTCTCTTCTGTTCCATTTTCTTTTCTGTGTTCTCAATCATGTTTTCTGTTGGTCCTTTCTTCCTTTCATTTGAGTATGTATTCTGAAAGATCATATTTTGTTGAGAAATTGGTGATTGTGGTGGTGTATCTAATGCCCGGATTTTACCATCATCAAACAGCTCGTCGGCTGAGAGTGTGGCTGCCTCGAACTGCCGGCAAATATCAAACGCAAAATCACCATCCTCCGCGTTTGGTTCATCCATTTGGGGAGATTGCAACTCATCAAAGTCCCTGTAAAACTCAGACATGCGCTCTGGACTAGAAGGTGCACTGTAGAAGTAATTTCCAAAAACTGGAAAAGTCGAGATCTTAGATCTACCACCATTGAAATGGTAATCCATGTTTGGCGAATGTACAGCCACCTCCATTCTTATAATCTTCTTCGACTCTCTTTATCTATTTTGTCTCACTTGTGAACAGGTGACAGAAAAGATTTATAGAGAAGCAATTCCAGTACAGAAGAAGCTAGAATTGCCAATATTTTACTTGGGAAGGGAGGAGAATAAATATAGTGCTGGAGGTCGTTGACCACAAGAAGGGAAGCAATGAGGTAACATATATTTATAAGCAAGTTACATATTATGTCTTTTATATATAATATATATATATAATTAATTATATGCATGTGTGAATACATGCAAACTTATTTCTGAAAAATAAAGCAAAAATGGGGGGCCTTCTGGATTTAGGATTGACATTTTTGGCATGACTAGACTTCTAAAGGTAGAAAATTTTCAGTCAAGTAGATGGAAGTTGTGCACCTAACAACTACGTGTGATAAAAATATGTAATTTTTGGTTGGTAAAGGTAAAGGTAGAGATTGTCAATTGTGTTTCTTGTTAGAGAAGCATGACAAAATTCTGAGACCCAGCCTACTTTCTGTTTCTTAGTTCTCACCATCTTCAAAAACAATCCAACTCTGTTTATTAGTTTGGTTCCCCTACCTCACCCTATTGATCGATTGTTTTTTAGGATCGTCCCGTTGGATATATAGATATATATTTATATATAGTAAATTAGTTTTTAGTTCGGTGATCATAATAGATTGAACTTACAACTTCTTAGAATCTTAATTCCTTCTCGATCATTAGATATTGACTAATGCATGATGTTTTATTTGTTTTAATATGGAAAACAAAAATGGTTAGTAGTTGTGAACCCTTTTCTCGTGTGGTTTATACCTATTAGTTTATTCTATTAAATTTTAATAAACATATTGATCGTATTAGTTTTTTTTTTTTTTTTTTTTTTTCCCTTAATTTGGTAGAGATTTGACCTTATTTTTTAGCACAACTTTTTATTTATGGATCAAATTACAAATTATTAATGATAATTAAAAATATGTTAGAATTTAGTGCGTATAATTTTAAAATCTAAAATTTCGCCTTCAAATAGAGCCTATAATTTATTATCACCCTCACAAATGGTCCAATTCTAACATCTCAAACATACTCAAAAAAAAAAAAAAAAAAGAGAGAAAGAAAGAAGAAGAAGATCTAACATTTAAAACTTCACAATCTAATTGTGTCAAACATAAAAACGGATTCGCAATTTAACCTTATTTATTGGAATGGAACAAAAATTATATTTTTTTGGCCGACATCACAATACTTTAAAATTACAATAAAAATCAATGGTAATTTAAATATATTTTCATGACTAATAGATTACGAGTTCAAATATCTCATTCAATTTGTAGTTAACTAACCTTTATCTGTTTATGATTAAGATGTCGGTGAATTTATATTCTATTTCCAATGGTTGTTAGATTTAAAGGATTTTTATTTTTATTTTTATTTTTTTTATTTTTTTTTTGGTTCAGGGTAACGAGGTCAAACTTATTATTTGTTAAAAGGATATAGTTTAAGGGCTAGAAGAGAAAATTATATAGCAACAATTTGAAGGGCACATTTTTATATTTTGAATTGTGTTAATTCCTATTAGGAATTAACTTAGGCCTCTTCAATTCCATAATGAAAAGAGCCATACTGTTGAACTATGACTAGGATGGTATAGAGATATGTTTAATTGATTTCTTTTCGTTTTATATAATTCAAGTCTACGTATGATTTTCAAATTATTAAAATGTCAACAGGTCTCGTGAATTTATATATATATATATATATATGTTTGTGTGTGTGTGTATATATATATATGTATATATATTAAAAAAAAAACAGGTACTTGCTTATGTAAGCATCACGAACAGGCACTTGCTTATGAAAGCATCATAACAGATTTATTGAGAAATTTTCAAACAAAGTACAGATTATATTACAATTTTTTTCAAACAGGAAGATTTTCTTTGTGCTTTTTTTTTTTTTAAATTTAAATTTATTTTTTTAAATGTGTTTGGTAAATCATCTTAAAATATTAGGAACTGAATTGGTCAGCCTCCGTTTTAGACTGGATCATTCTTTCTTTCTTGTTTTTTTTTTTGGAATTCAACTCGATAATTATTCTAGATGATAAGGGTGGTTGAATATTTTAGTTGAAATTGCATCCCGTTCTAATTTATAATTTACAATCCGTTGTTGTTGGCTCCATTTTTCTTGTTGGCTTAGATGACGTGGCGAAGTATTGAGTTGCCTAATATCTTTCTTTTAGCTGACGTGTCTTTCATTTAGTTAATGCTAACCAGCTATCAAGTCTTCTAGCGGAAACATAGGTTGGGCCGAGTTGGAAAATTGGGCCTTATTGCTCACGGCCCGAGTCAAATATTTGAATATCTGGGCCGATTTCAATCCTTTTCAGGTCTGTACTT
>JBBMEG010000022.1:2580429-2605908 GCA_037832605.1 Cyclanthera cordifolia | reverse complement strand
ATATATAGTTACACCAATTGAATGAGATTCGAACATTATTAGTCATTAGATTTACACTTGTACAACTGAGCTACTGTTTTGTTGACAATAATTTCATAACAAACTCTATTCATTTGACATCTTTTATTCACATGCCTTCTTAATTCTTCAATTGTTAGTACTTAGTTTCCAATATTTAATTATAACTATACACTCCAATATATAATCCTACTTTGCAAACATAGAAAACTTTATAGTATTAATAAAATATACGAGATAGATTATTGTCAATTTGTTACAAATATTCATGTTATATAATATAGTGTTTAGATCTTACAACATTTTATAAAATAATTGGGGGACTCCTCTTATTATATTTAACTATTTTTGCTATATTTTGTTCATTCATCGCATGTCATTTTCGTTTTAGTCGTGTTTGAAGTAAGTTGGAATGCAATATACTTTTCATTCTTTAAAATATATTCTAACCGAGTAATAGATTCTTAAAAGTGGCAAAATACGTTTAGAATAAAATATTCGTACTTTGCCTTCGTAAACTTACAATTCCCTTTTCTTCTCTCCTAAAGTTTTAGTATCGCTCCTCTTTGCAATTATTTCTATCAATCTAGCTTTGATACCTCTTCATTTTGGTCCTTTAAAACAACTTATACACCTTTGGAACTTCTGAAAGTGTTGAATATTCAATTCATCTCTCGAAATTCAATATTTCCTTAAACCAAGGGACATTTGCTCTCTTATACAATGTGTTTGTTTTTTTTTTTTTTTTTTGTAATTAAAACAAAGAGAAAACGTGCTGTGGATTTGATTGAAATCGCCTCTAATTAAATTTTCCATCAAACTCATCACTCAACGGTCAAACAAATAGTTAATTAAGTACACCAACTACGATCAATATTAATCCCTAAATGCGTAGATAATTAATTACTCTGACTAGCATTGATATTTTCACTCCACCTCACTATTTTGTGAGAGTAGCTATATTTTTTGCTCTAAAATATTTCAAATTATATTATAAATTTTTAATCATTTATATTACTTCTTAATATTCACTCCTTTCCTACTTATATTGTGAAACTAATGTAGCTAGAATATACAAGCAAGAGCGTACATAAATTAGAAGGAAAAAAAAAAAAACTAAGAATATGATTTTTTTTTTTTTTTTTTTGTTAAGGTTAAAAATCAAAATGGTATATATATTTTTAGTTTGCTACAACGTATAAAAAAGTTAAATCAAAATGTTATACATTTGAAAGTTCAACATTATAAAGCATACAGTAAGATTTGAATCTATAAGATATTAAGTATAGAATATAATTATTTACATTGAAAGCCATCAAGTAACGAACTTGCTAGGTGCTAAAATTAAACTTGGTTTTTTAAGCGGGCCGAGTGATTGGGCTACAAAGAAACAAAAATGTAAATGGGCTTACCAATTACGGCCCATTATATTTGTAGCGTTTTGTGAACTTGCTTTGTTAGGTTGAATGGGTGAATGCTATGCTCTTAGTTCGGTACATGTTCTTGATTTCCATCCAACGTATTATATCATTTGTGAGGTTGAATCATCGAGAACCACAGCGATTAAAGAAGACGCAAGTAGTAGCAAGAAAGGAATTAAATGGGCAAGAATGATAGAAAGAACGAAGATATAAATGTATATATTAAAAAAATCCCTCGAAGTAAGGGGCCAGAAGGATTTTACTTCGTTTCTAGCCTTGAAACATGAAATTTTCTGGTTCTTGTACTTTTCTGGTGCTGATTGTTATTGGTCTCGTGGACTCGATTTTTTTTAAATCTTCCCTCTCAAATCGAGGTGCCACTAACAGATGCTCAAAGCAAATTTGACTGGATTGCATCGATACTGACTTCATTGCCGGTCACCGGGGCCACAAACCAAGGCAGCTGAGCTAAGAACAATGGCTTCCTTCATCTCATCTTCAGTTAGTGCAAAAATCACCGCACCATATGGCTCATGGAAGTCTCCGATCACCGCTGACATTGTTTCCGGCGCCTCTAAGCGAATCGGTGGCACTGCTGTTGATGCCTCTGGTCGCCTTATCTGGCTTGAATCACGGCCATCTGACTCCGGGTATGGATTTTGTCTGTTCTTTTATATATGTATTTTGCTTTGCTTTCAAATTCCAAAATCAGACGGTTCTGTTTGTTCTAATTAGTCTTAAGTGAAACTTAATTTCCTGTTGGATTTGTTTAATTGGATTAGGCGGGAAGTTCTTGTCAAAGAATCAGAGAGGTTTGGGGATGAACCTATTGATGTTACTCCAAAGGAGTTTTCAGTTAGAACGACTGTACAGGAGTACGGAGGAGGTGCTTTTATGGTATCTGGGGACACTGTAGTTTTCTCCAATTTCGAAGATCAGAGACTGTATAAACAATCCATTAACTCTAATGGTTAGCCTAAACTTTATTTATGCTTAACATTTCAAATTTCAAGTTCAACTACTGATAGTTTGCATTTTCATTGATGCCAGATTCTTCTCCTCGACCCCTTACTCCAAGTTATGGTGGACAATTAGTCAGTTATGCTGATGGAGTGTTTGATTTACATTTTAATCGGTATATTGCTGTACAGGAAGGTAGATATTTGGGTATAATTAAGCTGTTAACTGATGAAACATGTTAAATTACCGATCAATCCAAAAGTGCTAATGAGTTTGGGTAAAAAAATTTCAGAATGCTAATGAAGTGAAAATCAATATTAATTAGAAATGAAGTTAATCAATATTTATCTTGATACATGTTAGTTAAATCACCAATTAACTCAAAATTTTTAGATGATGGGTGGAGATAAATTTTATATATCAACCTATATTAACAACTTGGACCTATGCGTTAGAGTATATCAATGTAAAATATCTTTCATTTCGTTCCTTTCTTTCCTTTTGTGTGCGTCATTTTTGGAAGATTAGTTTATGTCTTAAATGTATTTCAATCTTGGTAGATCGGCGCAACAATAGCTCAAATCCAATCGCAGCAATTGTATCTATAGGACTTGAAGGGAAGGATATAGAAGGTAAAAAGATCCGTGTACATGTCTAAAATAATATAGAAAGACTGCTAATTATGTGCATTACTTCGAGAAAAGGAAAAATGAGTCTAGGAGTGAGGTGAGTTTCTTTTTTTCTGATGAAGGTTTTGTTTTTCTCCATCTTGTTTAAACATAATTCTCAGAGCCAGAGGTACTAGTAGAAGGAAGTGACTTCTATGCTTTTCCTCGAGTGGATCCCAAAGGGGAACGGATTGCATGGATCCAATGGAATCACCCTAACATGCCTTGGGATAAGTCAGAGCTCTGGGTTGGTTACCTTTCTGAGAATGGGTGAGTTCAAGTTTGTGTGATTAACTACTTATAGATATTCTTTTCTTTCTTCCTTGACGTTTTGCTTCAAATGTGAAAGTTTTCTTCATTCCATTCTCATGGTCTGGCTGTTGAACATGCCCTACTTTTTATTCTACCATGCAGCAAAATCGACAAACGTGTCTGTGTTGCTGGTTGTGATCCAGAGATAGTGGAGTCACCTACTGAGCCTAAGTGGTCCTCTAAGGGTAATTTGTTTGTGCCATTAAATTTTACGAACTGTTTCATTACTCAGTTTCTAGGCATGTTAAAAAAATGGTATGAATATCTGAACACCAGTTTGTTCTTTCTGTTTCTTGCATTGAAATGGGGCTTTGTTAGACCCCTAGGTAGAAGTAAGATATTAATATTTTATGTATAAGGGTAAGGTAGTAATTTAGCTATTAGTGTTGATGCTTAAATAGAGAAGTAAGAGTCTTAGAAGGGTATGAAATGTATGTTTTGGTAAAGTCTTTGTAAAAGACCTTGAGAGAGTCCTAGCCCACTATAATGGCTACAGGGTTGTAACGTCCATTATTATCTTATTATATCGTTCTTGTGTTTTATCATTTTTGGTGTTCTTTGTCTGTGTTGGTTAAGACTATCAGTGTCTTAACAAGCTTCTCCTTCATTGGTTATTTTGTTTTCAAAAGGATCCTTTCTATTTTATTATGGTGTTACTTGGACATTCTTTTTTTTATCAGCTTCTACTTGATATGTTGTTCTGTGTATAACTTTTATAAATTGATCCAACCTCTGTTTGCTGCATCTTAGAGACATGTAACATTTACTTATCACCATCTGATTTGAAAGTGCAGGAGAACTTTATTTTGTTACAGATAGGAAAAGTGGTTTTTGGAATCTATACAAATGGGTACGTTTTCTTCTTCTGTTCTTGCTTCAGTGATATGTTTTCTTAACCAATAAATCTCTTTCTCCTTAAAATACTTTCGAACATTGTTCTCCATAATCTTGCCACAAAGTGCCAAGTAGCATATAATCATATTCAACAAATTTGCTTCTATTGCACCATCAGAATGGGGATCAGTTTTCATATTTTGTTGCAATATATAGTTTAATGAGATACATGTTAATTATATAAAATCATAATAATATTGGTAATTCAGTTTTTTTCACTTGTCTTGTTATGTGAACTAGTTTGAAGCAGATAATGAGGTGTCTCCAGTTTATTCTTTGAATGCGGAATTTTCGCGACCTTTATGGGTTTTTGGCACAAAATCATATGGTTTCTTACCTGGCCATGAAGGAGAAAAGTATATACTCTGCAGCTACAGGTAACCTAAAACTCTGGTGACAGGCTGTTACATTACATATGCATTATATAGTATTTTTAATATATTGTGTAATAAGTACTTTTTTCACCAAGGCCATGTTTTTCCATTTTTTTCAGGCAGCATGGGAGGTCATATCTTGGAGTCCTGGGTGATTCACAAAGCTCGCCATCTTTGCTTGATATTCCCTTTTCGGATATTGATAATATTGTACTATCACAATCAGCTTTCCAGTTCTTGTATAATTCTTCTTTTTCTCTTATGAGTGATATGCCATTAGTTTATAAGAGGAGCATCTCTTACCTTTGCAGACTATTGGGAACCATTGTTTTTATGTGGAGGGAGCATCAGCTTTTCATCCACCATCAATTGCTAAGGTAATCTTGCTACTATGTTCTTTTTTTCATTTTTTTTATCCTATGATTTGTGTATCTGATCAACATTCTTCCTTGTGTAGGTTACAGTAGATATGAAAAGCTTGAAAATAGTTGAGTTCGCCATTATCTGGTCATCATCGTCTGATATTTTGGCATATAAGTCATATTTTAGCGCTCCTAAGTTAATTGAATTCGAAACGGAAGTGCCTGGTGAAAAGGCTTATGCCCATTTTTATCCACCTTTCAATCCCATTTACCAAGCTAGTGGGGACGAAAAGCCTCCATTGTTGCTGGAAAGCCATGGTATGAACATTGAACGAGACACTTGAACTTGACCTTTGTGGCAAAATAATGATGTGAATTTGTTCTCACTTTCTTGTAATTGAAAAACAGAACATTTGTTAATAGGTGCATATCACATAGTAAGGAGAATTATTCCAACAATACAAAGATTATTTGTCATGCTTCGTTTTTTCATTTTTCTTCATTTTCTTTTTTAATTTTTATTACATTTACTTTTAAACAAATGTGTTTAGACATGCTAGTTTTGAGGAAAAATATTAGTCATTTATTCATTGAAAAAAGAGGGTATACATTAAACTAAGCAGCATAATTAATGCCCTGAATATCTCAAAAAAAAAAAAAAAAAGCCCTGAAAGTTTTCTCTGTTTATGTCCAAGATTAAACTTTGGTTGGCATTACTTTTATAACTCTCCAAAAAATTCCTGCTCCTTGTTTATATAATTAATGTATGAGTTATTATTACAGGAGGCCCAACTGATGAATCACGTGGAATGTTAAATCTACGAATTCAGTATTGGACTAGTCGAGGATGGGCTTTTGTCAATGTTAACTATGGAGGAAGCTCTGGTACGTATCCTTGAGATTTATTCGTTCACAGTTTTTTTTTTAATGTATACATAGAATATTATAATCTAATAATGTAGTATAGTAGAATTTATCATTGCAATGCCTAACTATGTTTCTTGAATGCTAAGTTTCAGCTTTTTGGGCAAATGTTGTAAATGCAATGACATTCCCCGGATATATAGTGAGCCGCAGCTACGAATCTTGGGGTTATCAAAAAAAAAAAAAAAATTATATGTGCATGATATGATTATATTTTGGATAGTTAGCCTCATTAAGGTTCCAGTTAGATTAATCTTGAGGTGATTGTGCATTAGTACACTGTTAACTATGTTGGAGTAATTGGTATTACTTGTGCATCAATCAACAATTTAGGGTGTCATTTAACCTATATTCCTATTGTGGTTTTCATTTATTGAAGATTCAAGGTGCATTTTTATCTTAGCATATTATGTCCTGAGGTTATATTTTCCATACTAAAGGTTACGGGAGAGACTATCGAGAAAGGCTTTTGAGGAAGTGGGGAATTGTTGATGTCAACGATTGTTGCAGCTGTGCAACATATTTGGTGGCTCTCTTTTGACATATACTTTTTCTTCAGATTTTGAAGGTTTTGATCAATTCTTAATAACTTGTTTGAAGTATTATACTTAACACTTATTTGTGTAGGTCAATTCAGGAGTAGTTGATGCAGATCGATTATGTATTACTGGGGAATCTGCTGGGGGATACACTTCCTTGGCTGCTCTTGCTTTCAGAGATACATTCAAGGCAGGAGCTTCCTTGTATGGCGTGAGTGTCCAACCACATTCTCAATTCTAATGTGTGATTTTTTTAAGTTGTGTGTCAACCATTGCTCTTAAATGAAGTCCTTGTTGTGTCACGAATGGTGCCGATTTAGATTCTTTTTGTACATGGTAATAGACTTTTTTCTTAAGTGCCTTACATGAAGAAAATGCATCTTGGTTTGACGACGTATGTCAAAGTTCGAATAGTTTTACATTTTTGTTACAGTTGCTTCATAGCCAACTTATGCACATCACATCAATGTGGCTACTTATTTTCCTAATCAGAATCAGAGCTTTGCCTGGTTACTTACTCGAGGCACCCACGCCTTTCCCAAGGCCCAAAGCAGAGAGAAAACAAAATTTCTTCTTTTTTTTTTTCTTTTTAGGATAAGAGATAACTAGAGATTTTATAATTAAGATCATTCGTGGGTTTCAATCTTTGGATCTCCAAGGCAATACCTTGGAAACCTCAAAAGCTTGTACCAACGAGGCTATCCCTTAGAGACATGAGGGTAATCTTAAGTAGGTGCCCTTTGCATTTTAACCTAATCATTTTAAAGATATTAGGTGACCCTTGCCTGTTAGATTATTGTGGCTCATGGCATATTTTGAAACTATCACTTTTTGGAAAACCATAGACGAAAACCAATGGATGCATTACATTCCTTCACCTAACTATAAATACTCCTCCACCGCACCATATTTTGTATCCAAGAAAACTAAGTGTAGTAGTTCCTACAAAGTGTCTTCAAAGAGTGTTGTAGTGTTCTTGTAGTGGTAGTAACACTTGTCTTGTAAATCTCTTCTTGAGTTGTCTTAATAAAAAGTGTCCCACAAAAGAGTTGGATTCAACGGTGGAAACTAATTGCATTGGATGCATCACATGTCTCAAGTTTTTTTCGCAATACAACATAAATTCAATGTATTTCCATTGTTTAGGTGCTTGCAAAATTGACCATCTTTCTTTTTTTCATTTCTAAATGGCCCCTACATTAATCAGAGTGTTTGTTCTCATTTCATCCGCCGTTGATGTAATGATTAGGCTACACCAGCTTTATCTAAGTTCAAATGAAACATGACATTTGAAAATTTGATGCCTGTTTCTAATTAAATTAATCGCGTTACCGTTTATTTTTGTTGTGTGGAACAGATAGCTGACTTGCGCATGTTGAGTGACGAAATGCACAAGTTTGAATCTCATTATATTGACAATCTTGTTGGTGAGTTTGGAAAGAAGAGTAAATCACAATTAGAGTTTCTTTAGAACTCAATATCTGCTTTCAGTGTCTGATTCAACTTTCTTGATTCCAGGAGGTGAAAGAGATTATTATGAAAGGTCGCCAATTAACTTTGTAGAAAAATTCTCCTGTCCAATAATCTTGTTTCAAGGATTGGATGACAAAGTAAGCCAAGAAGTTTCCTTTCTGCTTACCATTTTTCACTGATATAATTAAAATTACCCCCATCCTATCGGTTTAAGTTTTTAGATTGATTGTTGATTTACATAATTCAACATGGTATCAGAGCAGAAGGACTTGAGTTCGAATCCCTATCGTGTCGTTTTCCTTCTCATTTAATATTAAAATTTATCACAACCTATCAGCTTAAACTTTTAGGTTGATTGGTGATTTACATAATTCAACATTCATCTATTTAAAATGTTCAGGTTGTCCCTCCTATTCAAGCACAGAAGATCTATGAAGCGTTGAAGGCGAAAGGCCTTCCTGTTGCATTGATTGAATACGAAGGAGAACAACACGGCTTCCGCAAGGTAACGTTTGTCGGTTTTGTAAGTCAATTTAGGATATACTAGTTTATCAAGGAAATTACATGGTATGCTAAATCTGGGGGTCTTGTGCACAGGCTGAGAATATAAAGTTTACGTTGGAACAACAGATGCTGTTCTTCGCAAGATTGATTGGTCACTTTGAAGTGGCTGATTAGATCAGTTCAATCAAAAGCAACAAAAATTGATAAAATTGTGGCAGCAACAACCTTTTCAAGTCTTAAATGTAGGCCTGCCATTATCTTTGTCTTTGTTGATGTGGGTTCCTTATCCTTCAAGTACTTCTGCATTCATATTTTTCATTTTGGGTGTACTAAATTTTGGATATTAATAGCTATATCCTAAAAAAAAAAATCAGGTTAAATTTTAAATTTGGAGGAAATTTGAGATTTTATTTTTATAGTCAGATAAAACTTAATAGTTATTAGGAAAATTTACCAAACTAATCAAATTTACAAAATAATTATAAATATACTTTCAAAGTATATTAATTAATATTATCACATATTTTTTATAATAAAGTAGTAATGATTATATTTATAATTATTTTGTGAAAATAACACATCCACTACAATTTTTCGCAGTCAGTAATCATTCACAAACTAGTGGCTTTCAATCCTTTCAGACTCATATTAGATTTTATAGTGCGATAGGACTTAAGAGGATTTGACTTATTTGACCTTTGAGTCGCATTAATAAATTTATCAATTGAATTATGTTCACGTCAACGTGAGAGTGGAGCAGTAGCTTAACCGTATTACCTTCGATATCAGAAATCATTAATTCCAAAATTCGAAAGGGTGCGTAAAGACTAGTATAAATGGTATGAGTGGAGTTCAAATTTGATTATGACATTATCCATCCTGTTACTAAAGCTATATTGTTGGCAAAAGATTAAATGTTAAATTACCTTATGAGCTCGGTTTAATTTTGATCTTTAAACTTTCTAAAGTCAAATTATTGTCTTTAAATTTTCAATTTTATTTTATTTTGATCAATAAACTTTTAAAAGTTCAATTTTAATCCAAAAAAATAAAAAATAAAATTAGCCCTTATAATTTTTTGTTAATTTTTCATAAAAAAGATACTAGCTCTCTCTGTAAACTATAAAAGTACGTTCACATATTTTCTTTTACTTATATTAAAATTATCAACATTATTGAATTTAATTCAATCAATATTCATTTTAAATTTATCATATCGATCAATTTAAGAAAATTAAAAAAAAAATAATCTAAAAACTTAAATTGAACTTTTAAAAGTTCATGAATTAAAATAGAACGAAAAATAAATTTGAACTTCTGAAAGATTAGAAATTAAATTAAAATAAAACTCAAAATCTATGAAATTAAATGAAAAAAAAAAAAAACAGTAAACATACAAATAAAGTAATTTGATTTGATTTGGAAGTTGTGTTATATACATATTTTTTGACGTATGATCTAAGCGTTGAATTACATGGTGGTTGGTGTTATGATGTATCACGGGTGATAGAGAGATGCCAAAGCAAACGGATTAGAAAGAATATGAATTGTCACTCTCAATGATTTTGAAGCTTTTTTTTTTTAATATTTGTTTGTGTAATTGATGAACTTAGTTGGGTTGCCCCCTTCAATATAGGTGGGTGAGGTTTCCCCATTTTAGGCATTACACATTTTAATTATTAAGGACCACTTCATTATGAGAGAATCAAATCTAAATCTCTTCAAATTAATACTAATCTTCCCTCAACTACCATTCCTTTCAACAAAACCACCTCTTTCCAAATCATCTTTTGGTTTTGATTCTTCTAAATTTACCATCTCTTTTTTTCGAGTTTTGACATTCGAGAGTAGCGCGTATTCTATTTGATTTCTGAATTATATATCACATTATTAAATTTTATGTTCATATTTTCATTCTAAATACTCATAACATCTCAATCCAAATATTCAGATTCTTTTCTTTCAAACTAAATATATAATTATCCTTAAATAGATAAGGTATATTAATACTAAAATTTATTTATGTGAATAAAAAGTAAATTTAATTTTAGTAATAATGGACATCAGAAATTTGAATTATTAAAAAAACAAAACTAATTTAATTTTAATTATATTGTTAAGTGTATTAACAAACATTTGGGGTTTGGTGATGAGCTGTGGAGTGAGTTGGCAGAGTGTCATTTATTATGTTACTGTCTTCATTCCAAAATCAGTAAAATCTTTTTGCGTTACACCCAAATACAGTTGTCAGTCTGCGCTTTAAACCATCAAATCAGTGCCATCTGGCACAAGTCAACATCAAGCCGCACACCCATGTTAACTTACACTAAATACTTTGCCTAATTTTTATTTATTAAACTTTAATTTTTAAAATGGTTCCAAATGAGGATTTTGATGTTGTTGTCTACTTTCACGAGACCAAGCTCTATAATGTTTAATGGTGGTTTTTTTAATGGTTAATCGATAATCACTTATCAAATAACTCTATATGTGATTTTATTATTGGAGGAAGAGATCGCAAACCTATATAAAAGACTCGTTCTCTCAAATAAATTGAAAATTGAAATAACATCAAACAATGAAATTATTGCATCATTTCGATATAATTTACTGCTCTCAAATAAATTATATATGATTAAAAAAAAGTTAAAATTTAATTTCTGTTATTTTGAAAAGTACAAATTATTAGAAAATAAAAGTCCACTCTTTGTAATTATTAAAACTAGAATAAAAATAAAGTAAAATTTAAAATTATGATTTGATAAATCTAAAAAATAATTATTGTCATTTGTAAATGTTATTATTGTCTAAACGGCTGGCAAGTGAGGTATATGAAAGTTATTTATTAATCTAATAAGTATGTGATATACACAAGTCAGAAAATATTACAAACAATAAAAAATCAAGTCAACCGTTTTTAATACTTTTTTTTTTTTTTTTTTTGAAAAAAATCAAAATTAAAGGGATATTTTTGCAAATAATTTATGCTTCAAATTCAATCAGTTTTGTTCCAAACAAAATCCTTATTTTTTTAATTTTTTGGAAAAAGTCCTTTTATCTTTTTAAGCAGAAGAGAAATTGTAAATTGTGGTGCTTCAAATTCCTCACCCTGCAAAGCTGCAGCCACCATTAGGCACTGTTACATAGAAATGTACATATTATTGTACATCCAAATCTATACTCTTTATATCAACTATAATACAAAATCTTAACCAGTTCTGCCCAGAAAAAAAAAAAAAAAAAAAAAAAAAAAAATCACAAACAAAAATCAACATTGATAATTATGGATATGATTTATGTGCATAGAAGGTATCTAAAACTAAACTCATAAGGTATTACTTTAACAAATTGAGAAAGAGGCTGATTTCTTCTTCCCTCCATGAATTTAATTGCTTCTTTTCCTAATTCATTTGGTAGTTGAAGGCAAACCCAATCCACCAATGACTCCAAGTCTTTAGCAAAGTCAAGCAAATACCAATCTAACAGCTTTGGGATTCCAAATTTCACTGATGAAATTCCAATTGCACCCTCTAAATACTCTCTTTTTGCTAATTCTAGCTCATTTTCTACTTGGGGTGCTGTGTACACTCTCACCTAATTCATTCACCAAAAAAGTTCATCAAAATTATGAAAGAATATCAGAGAGAATGGAAGAACAATATAGGAATGCTCACTCTTATTAATGTCATATGGAAGAACAAATTGAAAGCAATTGGATGTGGGTATCAATAAATTACTAGAATTGCCTATATAATAAATGAAAACATGTTCATTCATTGAGAATTTTCTTTAAATAGAGAATTGCAGGTCATTCAGGACCAGTACTCTGGCTTTTGATGTGAAGAAAAAATAGAGAAAGGGTTGATTATAAATTTGGAATGCTAAAAGTTAAAATTTAAGGTATAATTATTTGATTTTCAGGGACTTGTTTTTTAAATTAAAATTTATATTTTAAGTTTTTTACGTAAGGTTTCGGTAAATTCTAACCAAATTTCATAAACTAAAATAAATATTTGAAAGCTGTTTTTTTAGCTTTCAATTTTGATTTGATTTTTAAAACATAAGAAATGTGTAGAAATAAAGAAAATAATGAAATTCATGAGCTGAATAATAGTTATAAGCTTAAATTTCAAAAACAAAATGATTATCATCAATAATTTAATTATTCACTTGTGTGAGTTTAGTGACTGATTAGACAAAAATAAATCACTCTTGACTGATTAGAGTTTACGTATGGTAATAGGCTATTTTTTATAGATTTTATCAAATCATGAGAACAAAATCTAATTTTTAAAAGGGTAAATTATAAATTTAGTCCCTATGTTTTGATGAAAGCTATAATTTAGCTCCATGGTTTCAAAATCTAGATTTTAGTCCCAATGATTTGAAAAAATCTACAATTTAGTCCATATGGTTTGAAAAATTAGAATTTAGTCTCAAAGATTTGATAAAATGTAAAAAATAATTCGTCGTTCGTAATTGTCGGTGAATAAAATACGTAGAAGTTAGTTATTTTGTGTTTAATGATGAAAGTGTGAGATAAGTAATTAATTAAAAAAAAACATAATTCATACATCACATTTACATACTTAATTTGCCTATGATGTACGAATAACATGGACTATTTTTTAGATTTTATCAAACCATAGAGCACTAAATTCTATATTTCTCCAAACCATATAGATTAAAGTATATATTTTCAAATTATAGGGACAAAACTCTAACTTTCATGAAACACCACGGACTAAATTCATAATTTACCCTTTTATGAATTTACCCTTTTTAAAACCATAAATATTAAATTCAAACTTTATCCAAATATTAGATACTAAATTCTAAATTTTAAAACTATAAAAAATAAATTCTAAAATCCTTCAAACCATAGAAACCAAATTTATTATTTACCCAAAAGAAAGATTATATTCAATTTTTCACCGTCCGATAAAAGCTCGAACAAAAAGTATAGGTAAAGACAGGAAATGTGATGATGCGTTAAAGAACTTACAGCAGGGGAGGACCAGCTTCCACATGATAGTGCAAACGTAACCAATGGTTCTGATAGCTCCAAGCCAAAAGTGCTTCTAAATGTTTTCTCATCATATTTAGCACTCTTAGAGAAAGCCTGTGCCAAAATTAAATAATCAAATTAACACCTTTCTAACTTCAATTTTTTTTTTCTTAAACTCAACGAGCTCATAAACATCTTGGTTATCAGGTTATATACATTGTGTCAGTTGAGCTTAGCTCTTGTTGGTACTTCAACGTTACAGTAAACACAATAACACATTACGAAATGAGCAGCTTACGTATTGTGAATGATATGGCAATCTCAAGATGAAATGCTCAATGGTTATAGCATTGAGCAAGTGCCCGCTCACATTAATTGTTGCCTGGTGGAAGCAGTATAATTATGAGTTAGTTTGCCAAAATTTGAAATATATGAAAAGAGAACAAATTATAAAGAGGAGGGATAATTAATAATCTCTGTACCTTTTGCATTAAGGCAACGACCATCTCAGGACTTTCTGGTATTCCATGTTCTAGGAATGCCTGCCGCAATTCAATCACAAGGTAAGAGTAAATAATGCTGAGAAATAAAAATAATGAGACAATCGCTTAGTTTTCTTTTTTTATATCCGTGAGTGACCAAGCCAGCTTACACGTACCTCGACTATT
This sequence comes from Cyclanthera cordifolia, assembly GCA_037832605.1. Taxonomy (NCBI): domain Eukaryota; kingdom Viridiplantae; phylum Streptophyta; class Magnoliopsida; order Cucurbitales; family Cucurbitaceae; genus Cyclanthera; species Cyclanthera cordifolia. The sequence goes on along the minus strand of JBBMEG010000022.1, from coordinate 2,591,783 downwards.
CTCACGGGACAACCTATCTTACCGTACAACATTTGAGATCAAAGAAACGCGTATGAAATTAATTTCTTGATCAGTGATTACACTGGATGGCACTCGGTTACCCATGGAGATAATCGAGATGCCTTATCTTAAATGCCTAACTAGAAATGAGTCTCTTAAGGCAAGAATTCAGAGAAATGTAGTGTACATTTATCATGCAGGAGTTATAGATGTTGATCCAAAAAGCAAGTTTCTCTTGATGCGTAAGACGTTGCAAGTTTACCGAAGCAAGTTTCCCGAGGAGGAGTCTGAAATTTAGAAAAATTGAGGCTAGACTTAATATTAAATATCCAATACAGAAGCATGAAGGGATGAAAAAGTTTATCAGTAGAACAAAACTTACTTCAGTCTTTGCAATAGAAACAAAGAATTTGTAGTCCGCTTTGTATTGATTGAACTAGCTTCAACTATACGCACATTCTTGTATGGACCAATATCACGCATTCCGAATTCGGAACATATTTCATAAGGATCCTGAAGATCCTTTTCTTCGGTTTGCATGGTAGTTACCATTGAGAAGAGATGCAAATTTTCAGTAGCACCTCTGTTCTTAGCTGAGCTCATTCGTAATAGAATGTTTGATAAACATTTCAAAATATTTTCAGAAATATTGTTTGGACTATGATCATCTCCATACACCTTGTCGTCTGGAGGACGTTGTTGTCTCACTTCGACATTTTCTGAATTCGTTACTCTGTTTTCTAACTGGAAATATGAGAAAAGAAATATGTTTATAACAACAATACTAAAAATGAATGATAACTATAAGTCACCTTTGTTGACTTTATACTTACATTCAATTTTGGAGAAGTTGGTTTCTTTGATGATTTGAAATGAACTGGAGGTTTCTTTACTGGGGTCTTTATGGGAGTTTTTTGGAAAGAGGACCCCTTGTTGTTACTTGTCGAATTCGTACGAGATTCATTTTCCTTTCCCACACCATTATCTGAAACAGAAAGAAAAACAAGTTCAAAAGATAAATTGCAAACCTGATTGGATTCGACATTTTTCACTTAAAAAACTTCAAATTCAGTTTGCAATGAGTTACCACTTTTCTGAACTGGAAGTTTGGATTGAACTTGCTTAGAATTGTTTTTTGGGGTAAACTCGGCGCTCTTCTTGGAAGACGAAATGTTGACAGCTTCCTGATACAGGTCCTGCCTGAAATGCACAACCTGCTCTTCTAACCGTACCACCTCCTCTTCAAGAACAGCCACTTCAGCTAGAAGTTCTAGCATCTACAGCAGTGAAAAATCTGGCATTAAAATTCTGTTTTTAATTCAATCTTTCTAAATCTAAAGCTAACAGTGATGAGCAGAGCAGTAAGAACCAATAAACAATGAAGAAATTAGAGAATTTCAAAATTGAGTACAATTGTAATTATTAATTCATTACATACATTGGGAGGAAGGGAAGGAGGGAGGCGGGGTAAAGCTCCTAGAGGTCTGGTGAAAGCTCTCTTCAGAGCTCGACCCACATTCTCTTCATGTCTGAGTTTCTTCTTCAGCTCATCAACCTGTTGATTAAGAATAATGAAAAAAAAGTTATAACCGAATTTCATTGAGATCAGACTACGTTAAATTTCGTTCATACATCTTGTTGTAAAGCAAATTTTCTCTGTCTGCTTGAAACCCGTCCGCTTGTGGTTGCTTTTGCTGCATCAGAGAGATTAGCCTCCCGCATATCCACATTTCCCTGCAAGGTAAAATTCAGAATTTCAACATTTAGCTTTAACATCAGTATCTCACAAATGATTTTCCCAGAATGGCGACACAATTTGTATCATGGAGCTAATAACAAAAAGGCGAAGAAATCATGTAAATCTATATCTCAATCAGATATAGAATAAAAATGATAACTTTAGCGCCGTTAGTGGAAAATTAATGGAGGGGAATAAAAGGCAGTAACCCATTTTCCCAGAAAAAAATTTAATCAAGATTACGAGCAACAAATCATCTCCTTCCACTTTCATGGACTGTTTTTGAAAACATATCTCGAATTCTCATAAACGATACCCCAGAGATTCAGAATTTTCACAGAAGAAGCTTAATTTCTTTACATTTTTCATAGCTTTCACCCATCTACAGAACAAACCGTTTTTCTTTCAAAACATGCAATAAATAAGGTTAGAAACAACAGCAACCTACTTATAAACTACGCACTAGACTTGGAAGTAAGGCTGGGGGATTACTTTTTCATTAATTGTGGATGTTGTCATAGACTGCAGCCGTGTCCTCCCTTTGCGATCCATCTCTTCAAAACTGCCAAACCCAATTAACAGTTCAATTACTCATCGAATGAGACAAACAAAGGATCAAAGCTTATCGAACATCCTTAAATAGAGATCAGACCTCTCTGAGAAGAAAGGAGTTTCATTTTCTCATAGACCCCCAAGAGCTTCAATGGCGAAAAACCAATACAAAGATTTACCGCCCAATATCGACATTCCTCGATCAGTGTGCAAGAAACAAGAATTGAAACTTTAGTTTCCAGAATAGCAAATACTGAGAGTATTGGAGACTTGGATGTCTATTTAAGATACTGTGTATGACAGCCACAGACAACTGGGTCTACCAACTTTGAGAGCTATTCACCATATCATCCACCGCTTGAAAAACTTATCTTATAGAAAGAGAGAGAGAGAGTTACTAACCAAGTAAAAGGTAAAAAGAATAGCTTTGAAGAAAGTTTACGTGCCAAAAAATAGCTCTTTGCATATCCTTTACTATGGTCCACAACAAGGCAGCGTCATCATGGAACAACGTGTGCCTTCTCTTTCGAAGCCCATCTCCTTTATATCCTCTCATTTTTTTTGCCCTCTTTTCTTTCTTTTGGGATTAGAATTTCCAAGAATCATCAGCCCTGAAAACAGTACGCAACTAAAACCAGAGAGTAATTAAGATTTCATTAGTTAAATATAAATCAAATCCCATGTGGGTTGTGATTGTTAGTGACTTTGGAAGCACATCTGAGAGGTGATTGCATAAAATATTAATAAGGAATGAATTTGACGGCAAAGGCTGCTATAGTCACATGCTTGACAACTAATTAATACATTTTAACTTCTTTTGGAAGATCCAAAGCAGGAGTGCTCAAGAATTGCCTAGTTTTATCATACATACATATAATATTGGTGTTCTTTCTTAATCACATACCTAATACCCAAGCTTATTATAATTTTTTTATAATCAGAAATCAGAACTTTGCCTTTTTCTTTATACTCGAGGCATCTGCATCTGTTCCAAGAATCAGATTCGGGAAAATAAATTCTTTTACAATTAAGCTTATTTTTAGATTTCGAATCTGAAACCTCTAAATAAGTATAATTTGGACACGCCAAGCTTCTGTCGGAAGGCCGCTTTCAAGACTAAGTTTGTTATAATAATCCCTTTCATTTCAAGAAATAAATAAAGCATTTCTGTGATGAGTCGTGACAGATTTACATTTCCAGACCTGACTTGAAAAGAGGGAAAGAAAACTAAGTGTTCATCTAGTACCGATTTATGCCGCTGGAGAATTGCTGCCCACCTACTTTCTTCTTCCTTAATTATCAAGAAAATAAAATTGGTAATAGAAAAAAAAAAAAAAAAAAAGCATCTTAGCTCTGAAAATCAACCAATGCTTTCAAAGTAATCCCCACTGCCGATAGCGATGTCCGATGTCCTTTCAAACTCCAATATGCATATGGCAAAAACAATTGATTTCTTAGAAAACAAGCTTCTAGCTGGATAAAATGCATTTAACAATGAAATCTCTGTTTATTGAAAACTAAAATAGATTATTTTGTCACTTACACATGGAATGGATGCTGTCATGATACAAACGGTCACTTATCGATTTAAAATCACTAAAAATAACCAAAAAAAAAAAAAAATTCGAAGAAGGAAGTCACAACCACGTGAAAAAGACATCAAAGCAGAAATATTATAATGCTCCATGATTAACAAAAGTAATAAAGTAATCATCTTTCTAAGTATGGATGCCATTTAATAATTGAGGGACCCTATTCTGAATGGAGTTAGGATCAAACTACTGCTTATTTGAATTCCAAAACAATCGAGGCTGCTAAGTTCATCAATAGATTTTAAATATTTTGTGTACTTGAATGTTAAAGAATGAAAAGACCAATGGATAAAAATGACAACCATATTCGAATCTTCACATTAGTATAAGATATTATCTGCTTTGAGCATACACGCTCATAACTTTGCTTTTGGTTTTACTTAATAGGTCTCGTACCAATGAAAATTGTTGTTATTATTAATATACCCATAATCTTCCCTTCATATAGCTAATGTGGGAACACCTTGCTTGTATCTCAATAATCTTCTCCTTGAACAAAATTTCATCGAGTCCCAACTCGTCTTTTAAAATTGTTAACCTGAGGAGGATTTTAACTCTCCCCTTAAACAAAAACCAAGTCTCTCCTTAAATAGTCAATCCGTCTAGTCGACATTCACACCAACTCCTCTTTTTTTGAGAGTACACTACTAGTAGAGCTTATCCAAACCAAACTCCTCTTCTCTTGAGAAAGCTATAACAAATTTTCATCTCCGAGTTCCAAACGTCTTTATCCTACACTAGAGTGATTTGCCGACATAGTTATGTTTGGAGCATGACTCTGATATTACTTGATAAGGATGACAATCCTACTCATATTTCCATTTAAAATTTCACTCTTATGACTTTGCTTTTGATTTCATCCGAGAGACTTTTATTAATAGAGATCACTCTCATCACTTTATTTATATCCCAAAACCAACAATAATCACTCCTGCAATTCCGATACCAAAACAGAATTGCATTTTGTCGAACAGTTTGTGCGCATTCGCACGACGGCCAATCGTAAGCACATCAAGCAATTGGAAGATTCCTATTCTGAACTTCAAACAAAAGTAATTGGCAGCAAGTTATAGTTGGAGAGTGATCGCTTGGCAATTTCAATTGAAGACAAACGATTTTTCAGGGCAGATGAGAACAAAAGGGCTACTACAGCTGTTTGTTCTTCAGAAAATAAATCAGTAAATTGGTGTTACCTGAAGCAAAATCTTCTCAGCGAAAGCGTCGGATTCAACCGGAAAATGACGCATGTACTACCTAACAAATTTCGCAACTCTTGAGATCGTCCTTTTACAATTAATGCAAATTCATTGAAGAACATTGCATAATTGCATTTAACAATTGCGATGAGCATTTTCCCGCGAATTTTGAATTTTATCGCTCTTTTATTTTGTGTTTGAAAATAAATTTGCGTCCTACCAATTTGTATAAACCAATAACTAGCATTTTTTAAATGTAGGCGTAATGCGTTGGAGTTAGTTTATGCAATGAATTCTTTAAGTATGTATATATTTATAAATATAGTTTTTTTGTCATATTTTTTCTATTATATCTATTTAGTTTAAATTTCAAAAAAATTGTATTTTTAATAATACATAGAATAAATATTTTATAAGATAGGGAAAAATGATGAATGTCGTTTAAAAATTAACAAATTGACGTAACATTAGGTTTGAATTTCTCATTGCATATAGTTGACTTCAAATATCTATTTGTATATATTTTTTTGTTTTTTTAGTACATTAAATAAATAAATATATATATATATATTTTTTTTTTTTTTTGAGTGGTTTAGTTTTGTATTAATTAAAAAAAACTATATTGATGTAGGGTGCATTATGTATTCTTGTGGGGTTTTTTTTTTTGTAGCAGGTTTTGAATGAATTATTTGACTCGTTGGTTGAAAATGAGAATTGTGCAGTAAATTAACAATGACATATCTAAATATTTTTCATAGAATATAAAATAAAAAGAAAATAAGAGGAAAAATCATGTACGAGTGAACATGTACTTTATTTTGATTTAATGTTAAATTAATCTATCAATTTACAAATTTTTCATTATAAATTTATAAGAGGCAAAAAGTCAAAAAGTTTTAAAGAGAAAATAATGATTAAATATTTTTTAGACAATTTTACCATTTATATACGTCTGTAATTACAAATAAAAACGTTTCCAAATGAAGCTTGCAATTTTCATTTTGTATTTTGGTAGGTCATTAATCTATTTTAAATTTCAAGAATATATGATACAAAATTGAAACATCAAATATCTATTAGACTGAGAAATTTTAATGACTAATTGACATAAAGTTCAAAGCTTATGAATTTAATATACTTTTTTTTTTGTAATTCAACATAGTTAGCAGAAGGATTTGAACTCATATATCATGTTTGATTTTATATTTTAACAGAATTTACAAAATTAATCAAATTTATTTTTTTATATATAAATATAGTCACTTTCAAAAAAAATTAACAAATATAATCACGATATTAATAAGTATTATCACGTATTTTTTACAATAAAATATTTACAATACAATATTAATGATTATACATATAAATATTTTGAAATTTAATTATATTTGTAATTATTCTGCTCCCATAAAACACACGATAAAAAACAATTCAACTTTTTATTTATATATTTATATTTGATATCAATTTGAATTATGGTTATAAAATTCCTTAGGAAAGATAAGAGTTCAATTATTGAAATAAGAAGCCAATGGGAATTCATTTACACATCTCAAAACAAAAAAAGATTTTTTTTTTTTTTTTTTTCACTTTTCTTTGCCAAAAAATAATTAAAATTGTTTGTGCTTTTGCAAAAGAAAAAAAAGAAATGTCCCTCAGATGATAAAAGAGTGGGGCTCCTTCCTTTGTCGGTGTCCTTTGTAACACCTATGAAGTACACCACTTTATTGAAAATAAAATTAATAAAGTATATTACAAATCCAATATAATGCTTTTTTATATCAAAAATATGTCTAATTTGTCTTCTTATTCTTATGAGTTAAATTTTTATTAACAATAACGTGACATTATTTGGTATCACACTTTTTTTTTTAATAATTATTAAAAAGAAAAAAATTAATCCGATTGGTGGCGAATATATCAAATACATCAAATAAATTTGTTGGTTCTTATTTCAATTAAATTCGGCAATAATGTTGATTGTTTTATATTTAAAATATAATAATAATAAAAAATAAAGCTACCAACTAAATCTATTTCGAAAAAGACATTTTCAAACGTTAACGTTATATTCTAAAAAAAAAAAAGACTAACAATATAAATATTTTATGAAGTTTTTATAACCAAAGATATTTTTGAAACTTTTTAAATTTTATGAGCATTTTTTAATCAAATTTTAATGATTTCCCTCCAAAATTAACGGTATTTTTGTAACTTTTCAAAATTCATAGACAATATTAATAAAATCTTCAAAATTTAAGAGTATATTCGATAATTTAGGCTAGAAAATACATTAAACACATTTGTGAATACACGAGCGATTGAAAAAAAAAAAAAAAAAAAATCCTAAGTTCCAAAGAAACAACACAAAATTACCAAATTTCAACCATAATTTATCCAATCGACTAATTAAATCACAACAACAAACCTTTTTTTTTTTTTTTTTGTAATGATTTAATATATGCATAAGTAAGTAGATTGATGAATAACGATAAACAATATAGAATAATTGTGACATTTTAATGAAATTATAGGTAGCTACTTTTAAATTATAGTTTATATTTAGTAATTTGACCGACGTTTGAAAGAAAAATAAAAATTGTGAGTGGTGTGGAGGAATGATTGGCATTGTCCAAACGCCGAACCGAAGACAAGTTGGTGCATAAAATAAGGGATTCTAAATTTAATGCACAAATATTTTTGTGTACTTACCTTCCATTTCACTTCCATTCAATTTGGACTCTTTCTCACCCTTCAAAAAAAAAAAAAACAGTAAGTTTCAGGTGGGGTTCAGGTTAATTTTTATTTTATTTTATTATTTTTTAATAATATACACTTTTAGTTTATTTTTATATTTAATTAAAAATAAATAAATTCACCTCAAAAGTACAAGAATAAATTCATCAATATATTGAAATTAAAACTTAGCTTATTAAACACTACATTATATATGTGACGATTAATAACTAAAACTGAGTATAAATATAAACTAAACCTCAAAACTAAAAAAAAAAAATATAGGTTGACTAAAATAATGATCAAATAAAATTTAAATAATAATATATTGATGAAATAATTATTATAATTTTATCAAATTTTAAAATAAAATAAGAATAAAAGTAAACTAAAAAACAAACATGTACTAAAAGTGGACATTATTTAAACGTTAGGGGTAAAGATTTAATTTTAAAAAGATTATTTAAATGTTTAAATAAAAATATTTATTTCTATTCTCTCCCTTCCTTACGTATTATTTTTCTTTTTTTTAATAATGGTGAATGTTGAGTAATTTTCTTGTAGCTCCACTATTTATATTTATATATATCTATATATATATATATATTTATTTATTATTATTATTATTTTTAATATATATATACCTTGATATAGAATAGTGAAAAAGTACTTTTGGTGTGCTGGCTTTAATATACTTTTTTTTTTTTTTAATTATTATTTTTTTTTTTTTTTTTTTTGTGTGTGGCAGAGAAAATACTTTTTTCATTGCTCGCATTTTTACGGGTAAAAAACACCTTTATAGAAAGTAATCATTTGCCCTTCAATTTTAGTTTCTTTACCTATTTCAAAATAAATTATGTGTTTAATCATTACAATTTTGTAGCAAATTACTGTGTTTTTTTTAGCGATCCATTTTATAATTGGTAAAAAATAATATACTAACGAATTAAAAGGTGAAAGTAATTATCGTGTAAAAAATACCCACTTCTGTTTTAGTGAAATAAATAATTATGATAAAAATAAAGAAAAACTTATAAATCTAAAAAATAATTACAAATGACACTTTAAACTATTAGAAAATTTAGTTATTAATGTCGAAAGAGTATTGTCGCACATTTTTTTTGTAATATTGATATTGATGAGTATTTATAATACAATACTAAAATTTATTAATGAATATAAATTTGAATTACTTTTATAATTATTTAATAAAAATAGTCCATTGGATATAATTTTCTACAAATAAAATAATAAATATGACAAGAATGAAAAATAATTATGAAAAATGTTAGAAGTGATTATGAAAAAATTAAAAAAAATAGTAATAAAAAGAAAAAAAAAGTAATTATGAAGCAATACTCGTAGATGGTCCAAATATAATTTTCTCTTATCATTCTCATCTCTTTGTCTCACACCTAAATTATTAGTTTTTATTCATGACCATAGGTGTTTTAACTCAATCAAAAAAGAAAAGTGTTTTACCTTAATTTGAAATACACATTGAGCTATTATTCAAAAATAATGTTTTACCAAAGGTTCTTGACGCGTTGGTTTCATTGTTTGATGGTAGGATGAATAAAAATTAGTTAGAAAGATAATAAAAAATTATTATTAAGAAAATGATTCTCGATGGCTCAAACTCAAACACAAACACAAACACGCTGTTAATGTATGACTAGATACCAATAAAATTGGTCTGAAAAAAAAAAAAAAGAAAAAAGAAGGGCCCAATATTTTACAAAAAAAAAAGTAGTTTATTTGATTGAAAAAAGATAGCATCTACGAGGCAATGCATTGGTGTTGTATAAAAGTAGCTACTTTTGGAAATTAGCTTTTTTGGAACACTGTTTTGAAAATGAAATAGTAGTTAGTTTCCAAAATTTGTATAAAATTATGTCATTTTTCATGCAACAAATCTCTGCCATAATCTTCTCTTTTCTGTCAATAGCCTTATTGCAACTTCTAATAATTTCAAATGCAATGCCATCACATTTCTCACTTTCCAGTTTTTAACATTATGTTATTTTCTTATTCAAGTCAATCAACCAAATAATGTTTTTGTTTTTTTTTTGGTAAAATATTATTTTGGTCCCTAAACATTTGATATATTTTAATCTTTGAACTTCAAAAGTTAAATAATTCTATTCTCTGAATTTTGAATTTGGTCCATAAACTTTTAAAAACTCAATTTTAGTTTTTAAAGTTTCAAAAAAAAAAAAGAAAAAAAAAATCTCGTCGGAGACTCCAATCCTCGGCATTCTCGTGAGTAATTCCCACTCCATTCCTTGAAAAATTTTACGATGAATTTTGCGGAGATGAAGATTAAAACTACCAGCAGGAGGATGGTAAAGTCATCCTATTTTTGCCTTGCCCCATAGACATCTCTGATCACATCTAACCTTTTTATGGTAGGTTAATATGTTTTTACCTTGAGATAAGTTTTGGTTAGGATATTTTCCTAACATAGAATGTGAGTTTTTTGTAGAGCAATATATAAACTCATTTGTATAATTAGAGCTCCATTTTGAAGGAGATTTCATTACAACAATTTTACGGTGGATATATGATTAGTTCTTGAACCACTTTAATCGGTATGTCGTTCTTCTTTTTTTCATCATTCTTTATTTTGATTATGGTTTAACTTTCTAGTCAAATATTGCTACAGTAAAGACATGTTTAGTGGTGTAGGAATTAATGATGGGATGTTTGGCCCACCGAGTTATAATCATCTCATCAATTACTAATTTACACTCACTTCTATTTTTTTTATCATCATTTTCTTTTCTTCCTTTCTCTTTCCTTGTAGCCAAATATATGCTCCAAGTAATAGAGAATGAAAAAACCCCAATTTTTTTTATTTATAAATTAAATATTAGTGTTGCTGTGAATTTGCCAGATAATAAGAATGTATATGGTGCGATTGTTCATAATCATATAGGAGAGGTCATGTTTTCAATAATTTAGTCATTAAAGTGGGTTATGAATGCGAAGATTTTCTTTTTGAGCATAACAAGGGAGATTGGGGAGACTCAAACCATTGATTGAGTGGATGCTAAGACATCACTAGTGCGAGCTAAGCTATGTGTCCCATTCGCACTTTCAAGGTAGCAAAATGACAACTTACTGATACTTGCTCTAACTCGGCGAGCAAGTTCAGTTGAACGAAAATGGAAAGCGGGTGGCACAACTAGTGCAACCTCTATCACGTGCCTCGTGAAATATTTTTTTTTTTAGTACAACTTGGGGGAGGAGGACCACAAATCTTAGGTAGAGGCTATACAAAATTAGGAGACTCGAATCACTGATCAAGTAGATGCTAACACATCACTATTGCTAGTTGAGCTATGTTGGTGAAAATGCTTTCGAAAAAGGGAGAGGATAGAATTTAAGAAATGCTTTTATCTTTGAAAGGGTATATGAAAAAACGATAAGGACTACTTCAACTATATTACATTCATCATATAATGTAACGCCCGGGGTTAGGAGGGGTACATGAATGAACCGAGTCCACATCCGAATGAGAGGGATCTTGGGGATATA
>JBBMEG010000022.1:2559061-2573949 GCA_037832605.1 Cyclanthera cordifolia | reverse complement strand
CTGCCGTACCTCAACAAATGCAAGGAAAAAAATACTGTTAAATTTGTTTATCCAACTAAATCAAACGTTTAAAATCACAGAAAGAAAGGCAAGCCAAACTCTTTGAGCTTTGTTATTTCGGTTCATGAATGAAAAAAAGGTTTTGTTTGATTGATATAATTAAATTTACTCCAACTTATCTGCTTAAACTTTTAGATTGATCGATAATAATTTATCATGATTCGACATGGTAACAGAGCAAAAAGTTTTAGGCTAAAACTTCTATCGAGTCACTTAATCCTCAATTAATATTGATTTCTACTTGATAATTCTCAAATTTTCAGGCCCGCAAGTGAATGAGAGTGTTGGTTGATACAATTTTATTAAATAGGGAACAATGTTACAAGATTTTAGATCATGTTGTGAGACATTTTTTACAACAAGATAACATGGTAAATAAAAATTTCTACTCTCAAGAAGTTGAACCTCCTGCTTCGAATCTTAAAAGGAAGACTTGTGTATTGAAGGGATAATCTCATTATCGGCAAAAACATCTGAGAGGGAGAATCTGCATATAAAGGAACCAAGGGATCTGGCGGAGAGAAAAGGGGGAGGATGACTCCTCCAATTCACCGCTATATGGCTGAGAGTGAAGAAGACACGCGGCTCATTTGGTCATCGATTTGCAAAAAATGACGAAAGAAGAAGAAGTTGATATACTAAGGACCAAGAACTTCTGAAGGAGAAAAAACGAGCTTCGCAACACTGTGGTCGGCAAACATCTAACAGGGGAGGGTACCTTCCTGAGAAGAGAAAATCGGATGAAGTAGTGTGGATTATACAAGCTTTGGAGAGAGCACTACCTTGCTCTTCCAACAGCCGAGAAGAAGGAATAGAGGAAAGAAAACTAGCAAGAAAATCAATGCAACGATAGTTTCTAGCACGTCGACGAGTGATCAGCGAACCGACTAACTCCGACGATAAGGAGGGCTTTACTGATACACCCCAAGAAACAAACAAATGTCTTCCAAATAGATGCTCGCATGGTTATCGCCCATGCTTGAGCATTCAACATTTGGCTAACACCAAAGTCGAGTATCGACTATCGAAGCTGCAATCCATGGTTAATCAAAGAAGATTCAATGTCGCTGCCCCTAAAAAACTGGTTGGCCCTGGCGAACTGAACCAGCGTCCCGATTCAACCAACCCCAAGAAGCTCAACAAATTAGAGCAAAACCCTCATCTTCTCCAAACTAGTTGTTGAGCAGTGAAGAATCCAATGAGATAATCAGCTTCACCGAATCAATGGACGTTGGATTTCTTGGACGGAGCTTGTAACGTCGATCCAAGCTCAAAGAAACTCCTAACTTACAAACGAAAATGTCAGTTCGCCAACAAAAGCAATGACTGGGATAGATGGATGTCGGAAAGATGGATCTCGATGAAGGGTAGAAGAGCTCCTATAGGAGCACCGTTGGACTAAGATCTCGAACGGAGAGGAGAGGGTTCGGGTTAGTTCGTTGTTTACCTACTAGAGGTGGAAGATGGAAGAAGTGAGGTTGCACCGTCTTAGAAGGATGATAGCATAGTTGGTGTCCTCCTCCAGCGTCGAAGGGGGAGGGAGAAGTTAGAAGATTTGTTTTCTAGAGAGAATTTAAGAGAGAGAGAGAAAGAGAAAGTTAGAAAGAGGTAAACTGTATGTAGAATGTCTGAAAACTTCGTTGATACAATTAAATTACTCCAACTCCAACTTAAGCTTTAAGATTGGTTGATTGATGATTTACCCAGAAGTAAACATCATAAGATGAAATGATCAGTCTTCCGTTAGACATAAATATTTTTGCAAGGAGAAAATAATGAACGTGGAAATTTATTTCTAAAGTGAAGTTCATACTTAATTTAGATGCAACTCATTAGTTGTTTTCCTGGCCTGTCTTTCAAACCATGGAAAGTGAGCGTGTGCATAAATTTTTCTTTGTTATCATTTTGACACTGGGAGAGAGAGAGGAGGTAATTTGCCTGCTTATTTGCTGGATTTCGGCCCCAAGAAAGACGAACAGTTTGCTTCCCAATTACAGTTCCATTTAGTTTCTCCAAAGCTTGTTCAGCATCATTTCTACATAAGGAAAAAATATGAAAAAACTTGTGCGATGAAACTTAGGTATAAATTAACAAAACCAATAACCAGGTAGATACTACTAATTGAATTTTTATATGTTAGAGAAGTTCAATCACAAACTTTTACCTGTTAGCAAATTGGACAAACCCACATCCTTTCCCAACTGGTATTTTAACAGAGACAATCTCACCATACTGTGAGAAAGGTTGCCGTAGATCTTCATCTGTGACATTAGGATCGAGCCCTCCGACAAATATCTAAAATGAATATTCAGGAGAACCCAAGAATATGAGGTAGAGTCTCTAGCTGTACAAACAAAAATAACCAAAGAAAGAAACTCACAGTTGTATTTGCAAAATCTCCTTCAGGTTGAATACCTTGGCTAAAAGAACCGTTTAATGAATATCCTCCTATAAAAAACAGAGCACAAACATATGTATAAGCAGTCTAGAAGGGGTAGGGAAATGGGTACAACCATGAGTAAACTCTAAGAACATTTACATGCAAAGAATTAAATCCTTGAAACTATTTCATAATGAGAGGAGCAAATGAAGTCATATGCGAACTAACAATATTCACAAGTTAAATTCTTTGGAGACAGAGACACTATTTCAGAACAACTACTGGTCAAGGAAGACCCGCGGCATGTTTTCACAAGATCATCAATAAAGGCTCCCAATGAAAGTTGGGGAAAAAAGGGTCCCAATTCAAAACATGCTAATGCAAATTGCCACAAGATGGGCTACCTTTTTAAACAAGAGAACACACGTTTTATTGATTGATGAAAAGAGGCTAATGTTATTTTCACTAGAAGGCCAATCTTAGAAATCAAATAACTCCACATAAAAAACGATTAAATAAATACGTCGCATTTTGTTTGATTTGATTTAAGGAGAACAAAAAAACAAACTCCAAAACTGTTAGAGAAGAAGACCTAGTGTACCCTTATTTGTCAGGCTCATAGTTTTCACTTTCAAACCCTTTGGATATGTAACCCCCAGTCTTGAACAGAATGCCCGGCAGAAAATAAAAGCATTGATTTCTCTATTTATTTCAGAATTGCACACCCAGCCCCAGAGACTTATCCCAATCCCTCTTGGAAGTGTTTTGATTTAAGCATATTATATTGAAACCCTAAAACATTTACCTAGTGAAACATGTTGTTGCTGATATCCAGAAGATTTTCTGGGCGTTGCTGCACCAATGCGCATAGGTCTACTTGAACAATATACACCATTCATGTCAGCCATGGCCTGAGATCTCTCACTGTCATCTCCAAACCGTACAAAACCATAACCCTTCGAGCGACCAGTGTTGGCATCAATGACAACTTTTGCTGCTTTAACAGAGGGAAATTTACTAGAAAATGTTTCGTACAGCAAAGTATCTGTAACGTCTGCAGCTAAATCTCCAACAAAAATAGAGAGATCAGGATCATTATCTGATCGCTTGTCACTGTTGCTAAATGACGCCCAATTCAGGCGGAAAGCCTGCTCTGTATTTGGCATGCACACTCCAGAGTAGTGCTGAAGAGCTTTCTCAGCCGTTGCATGAACAAAAAATTCTACAAATCCATATCCCTCAGACAAACCAGTTTGCTTATTACGTATAACCTTGATAGATGAAATCTGCATCATACAGAAAACAGAACAATCAATTCATTGTTCAATATGATCATACCAACCAAAGACAACTCACTGTATCTTTATTATTAAAAAAAAACATTGTTGGGGAATGCAGAGTGATGATTTCATCAGACTTTTTTCTTCTGAGTGTTGAGAATCCCACAAGACCTCCCTTATTATCAGGCAGATGCCCACACTAACTAATACACTAAAGTATGGAAAAGAAAGCGATACATAGAGAATCAGCACCAAAATCTCAACGAAATCAGTATCTCTACGATTATCTTAACGAAGAGTGAATAATTTCATTGATTCATATAATTGAGAACGGCAACCATCAAAACTCCAAAAAGCTAGCAAATAATCAATATCGAATCAGGCTACTAATTTACATAAAGTAAATATAAAATATTCAATACTCATCATTAAACAATAAACGCGCATAAAAACGTAGAGATCAGGAAAAAACAGAAGAAAAAAAAAAACCGAACCTCGCCCAAGGAGCCAAAGCAATTATGTAAGTAAGCTTCATCCATCCAATGATGCAGGTCACCAACCCAAATCGTCTTGTTTTCACCGCCAGATCCCTGTTGCGGCTGCGAATGCTGCATAGGGAGATGATGTTGCTGATATTGATGGTGATAATGCATAAACGGCGGTGGAAGCGGCGGCGGCGGCGCCGCCATATAATGGTGCGGCATTACCATCGCCGGCGGCGGGTACTGCACTGGCATCCACGAATGCCGTTGATTCGGTTCCAGCGGCTGCGAATCATTGCTTTGCATCTTATCTTCCTTCGAACTTTTAACAATGGAAACAAAAGAAAATCAATCAAACAAAGAATGAAGCAGATTTTAATGCACACTGCAACTGAAAAAGGAAAAGGAATCTGAATTGGGAAAGAAAGAAAAAAAAAAAAAAAAGAAAGAGAAATTGGAATCTGAGTGTTAAAAAGGGAAAGCCAAAAGAAAACTGAGATTAGGGTCTAAGCCCTCAGAGATTTATTTGGAATTATGAAGATGTCGAAAATACAAACTAGGAGGATCTTTTTCTAGGCCAATCGGTGGCTTTTATACACCCTATGATAAAGGGATACGTTTTAATCTCAGCCGTTGATTTCGGTTTAACCGCCAATTACCCTTTTCTCTCTAAACCCAAATTTATGACGTCAACTATTTATACTAATAATTGTATAATTGTTTTGTTATTTTTCAGGTTACAAAAATTGAGAGGGGTTGTAGAATCGTAATCATTAATCTATCGGTCATCAAGTTTACATTCGTGTCTCGTAATAGAGGTATTTAAAAGAATTGACAATACGACCAACCTGTACTATGCAACCTAAATCGTAAAGATTGGGTTAAAAGTTTATTTTAGTTGAATTAGGTTATGATTTTTTTTTAATTTTTGTTTGGGTTGGGTTGGGTTGGTTGTAGGTTAAAGTATAGTATCAGCTATTTTTATCATTTGTGTATATATTTTTTAGTATGAATATATTTATTTTATAGAGGAAAAAAATAGATGAATACAATTTGAATACTCTAGTAATAATGCCCATTCGTGGGGACTACAAACTATTGTCACATAACTTAGAATCTTGAGGGAGCACACCTCTCGAGCTCAAGTCTTCAACCAACCGCATCACTCCCTTTGAGACGTAATTTCTCATATATTTAATATATCTTTAATTAGTTCAATCATTATTTTTTATTTTTTATTTTTTTTACAATAACAAGACTAATATATGTAATATCCTAAAGAAAATT
This sequence comes from Cyclanthera cordifolia, assembly GCA_037832605.1. NCBI lineage: Eukaryota > Viridiplantae > Streptophyta > Magnoliopsida > Cucurbitales > Cucurbitaceae > Cyclanthera > Cyclanthera cordifolia. The sequence continues at coordinate 2,568,460 of JBBMEG010000022.1, read as the reverse complement.
AAGGTAAAGGTTATCGATCAAGTTTGAGTAACTTAAATTTAACCCGAAACAAGAAGTGTTTACTAGCTAGAACAAGATGGAGCGAAGTAATTTTATATATTTTTAATTTATTTTTAAATAATTACATTAATTACGGAAATGTAGAAATATATTTTTATTGAGTTTTTTTTTTATTGTTGTTATAATTATTATTAACTTTGTAGTACACACATGAAAGTTGGGAGAATTACCATTAAACATAAAAAAGTAAAAGAACTCAATTGAACCAAACGTAATACTACATGAATCCAAAATTGTTATCATTTTTTTTTATCTCTATTTATAAGATAACTTAAATTATTATTTTTTACCCTATTTGTTCATTTGACTTCCTTTAAAAAGAAAGAAAAAAAAACCGGAAGTTATGTTAGTGGGCCAATGTTTAGTGTTTTGAACTACGTTCATATTTTATTTGGGATGTGTTATATACGAAAGACTAGATAGCAAATATAATTCAACTAGTAATATCTTATCATCTTTTCGATCAATGATTTGAATCTTCTCAATTTCTTCTTGTTACATCAAAAGAAAAAAGACGTGAATATTTTTTTATTTAGGGAATTGAATGAATAAAAAAAGTAACATTTATCATTAAATATTTTTAATGTTAGTTATGTTTAGTAGGTGTTGACAATATACAAAGTTTTGTCGTGTAAAGTAGGATAAATTACAAATTTGATCCCTATGATTTGAAAAAAATTATAATTTAGTCCCTTGGGTGATTTGAAGAAATATAGAACTTAGTCCCTATGTTTGAAAAAATATAGAATTTAGTCCATATGATTAGAAAAAAGAAATAATTTAGCCTCTATGGTTTGATAAAACTTAAAAATAGTTCATGTTATTCGTAATCGAAGACGAATTAAGTAACGTAGATGTAACTTCTAGAGTATGAACGATGTGTTTTCTTTTTGTTCAATCAATTACTTATCTCACATTCTCATCATTAACCTAAAAATATTTAACTTCTATATATTTTATCTAACAACAATTACAAACGACATGACTATTTTTTGATTTTATCAAAATTTTAATTTTTCAAATCATATAAACTAAATTTAAAATTTTAAATCATAGGAATTAAATTTTAACTAACTAAATTTATATTTTACACCATAAATTAAATTGACAAAAAAAAAAAAAAACTATGGTTCAATTATTAATTATAAACTATTTGTTTTATTTGATTTTAAATCTATTTTATGCAATATTTTTTCTTAACGTTTACTCTAATTAAAGTTTAAAAAAAATGGTATATTCAAAAATAAATTTTAAATGAGCGGAGTCTCTTTGAAAAATATAAAAATTAGTCGGAAAAAAATTATAGAACTAATTTTAAGTTTTTTTTAGTTCAACCAAAACGAAATAATGTCAAAATTCAAAGACTAAAATTGAATTTTCAAAATTTAAAAACTAAAATAGAACAAAACTTGAAGTTAAATTATTAGACTTTTTAAAATTTACGAATAAAAAATGAACTAAAATAGAGTATTTTATATAAAATTAGTAGGTAAACTATTGATGATAAAATAGACTAGGTAATAGAAGAAAATCATTCGAAAAAAAAAACACAAAATTAAATAAGCTTCATTAATTAAAAAGATAATTAACACACAATAATAAATTTGAAGTACATAACGAAAGGAAAACGCATAATAATGTTTCTAAACAATCATTTAATAATATGAATACTTAACCAGCAAACGCAAACATAATTGATAAGGTTTTCTAATGAAATTTTGAATTGACGTGGTTGTTCGGCTCAAGGGAGTGGCCAGCGCCAGGGCTGTGGCCCCGGGTAGTCGGACGGAAGTCGCCTCCTTGTACATGCGCATCGCTAGCAAAAACGGTGTCGAAAACAACGGAGAGATCGACACTGGGATGATCGCCCGACAGTAACCGACCTTGGATGTGTGATACATTATTAGAGATAGAAGAGAAAACGAGAAGGCGACCATAGAGATGACATTGACTCCAGCCATTTGTGCCGTTTGAAATGCGAGAGTGAGAGAGAGCAATTTGAAGTAATGAGAGAGAAGAGAAAGGTGATGGAAGTATGGGAGAAGCTTTGGACAAAGAGGAGTATTTATAAGCGTCGTTTAATATCTATTTGATTTAGATTTATAATTTAACTTTTTAAATTTAGATTTCTTTTAATATCTATTTGATTCAAGAAATTATGACATTGCTTGATTTTTTTTTTTTTTTTAACTAAAAGGTAGGTAGGGGCGAAAGGAAAACCCGACAAAACCGAACCGAACCAAACCGATCTAATGTTTAAAATAACATATACCCAATATTTAAATTAACAAAAAAAAACGCATGAGCATGTTTTTTTTTAATAAACTACAAAAAAGGTGGTTGACTAGAGAGACAAAGGAGATGGAAGCATATTTTATTTTTATTTTTATTTTTGTTTTCTTGTCAAAGGTTTAAAAAAAAACCATCCTCCATTAGCAACTATGCATGACAAAAAGGAAGATCCATTTAAGAATGATTCACTTCCAAAGAATAAGTAGTTGCATCCAATTGGTATTTTGGAATAAAGAAACCAACTCCTGAGAGCCAAACCCACTACTAATTAACCTTTCTGCTACTAAACCCAACTTCAAGTTGGTTAAACTTTATGAACAACTTGATATGTTTTGAACTTGCACAATATTTGTTCTAGAAACCATAAATTTAGATTAGGCAAGTTGCTAAAAAAATTTAAATGCTTTTGAAGCAAATTTATAAGGGTGTGGTAGTTTTTGGTAAAATCGGGAGGAGTGGAGTAGAGAAGAAGGGTTAAGGATAGTTGAAATAATTTACTCGTTTGAGAATTTGTGTCAATAGTAGTTGAAATAGTTAACTACTCGTTTGAGGATTGATAAGTTTAACGGGTCAAATGCGCATTAATGATAATGATTTTCTGAAATATAAAAAAATATGCATATATATATATGAGAAAAAGAAAGGTTTAGATGGCTTAAAGCCCCACCATAAAGCTAAGTCAAATGAATCCAATACGGTTCTCACAAGTACTTTAGAATGTGTACCTGATGGCAGTTGATTGAACGTTGAAAATAATGGGGTTAGCTCCTCAAGTTGGGGAAGGTCAGTGGCTCCATCAGCAGCCACCATTTTCCAAAATCTTTGATTTTTATTTTTCAATACCAGCCAGAGTATCAAAGCCTTTGAATGTGGCAGCTCGGTAGATTCAATTGCAACTTTGATTGCTTGAAAAAAATCAGAGCCATTTCCTGAACATTGCCAACATCTACCCCTGAAAAAGAAAAAAAAAAAGTTGCGTAGAAACTTAAACTTTTCATTGATATACGATCTATTACAAAGATATAACACTAAGAGAATGTTTGGAGGTAGATTTTAAGAATATTTAGAATTAGTATTTAGAATAAGGATTTTTTTTGAATATTTAGAAGTAATGAGAAACTTGTTTGGATGTAGTTTTTAAGAATATTTAGAATGAAGATTTATTTCGGGTAGTTAAAAGTAATGATTAGTAATGATTGCAGGCTTGTATGAATGTAGTTTTTAAGAGCATTTAGAATGAGGATTTATTTTAAATAATTAGTAGTGATTAGTAACGATTGAAGTCAAAAATTTGTTTGAATGTAGTTTTTAAAAGTATTTAGAATGAGGATTTATTTTGAATATTTAAAATAATGATTGCAGTTAAAAGCTGGTTAGTATGTAGTTTTTCAAACTAGTATTCTCTATACACTGATTTGAAAACTCAAAACAAACAGCCTCTAAGAGATCAAAGTAGTGAGAACGTAGTTACAAAAAAGAGGAATACGATGACTCAATCACAAAGCAAGGTAAGTAATTGAATCGAGTTGTTGAAAGTCTTATCGTTACGTTGACTGAATTACCTATTGGAAGTGTCCACAGAAATTAACAAGGGAAACAATTATCATAGATCTTATCGTGTGTGAGGTTGTAGATCATGCACCTATGTTACTATTGAATGGTATACTTTGTATTCTTCTCCATCTATAAGTTTCTACGATACCATTAAGAGCATGTTTGGGGTAGTGGGAAAGGATGGAAAGGGATCCCTTCCCACCGATTGGTCCACCGAGTTGTGTCTCATCAGTTATTAATTTACTCTTACTTTCATTCATACATCCCTTCCCTTCCTTTCCCTTCCTAACCAAAGATACCCGAATGGTTTTGACAATAATTATGTGACTTATGTAGATGGTCATTAACGAAGGAAGCTAAGAATAAACTAATGATTGATGGGATGGGAACCAACGGGCCAAAAGATGAGAAGGGATCTCTTCCCTTCCCTTCCCATCTCATTCTATCCCATCCCATCCCATTCCCCAAACATACCCTTAGTATTCTAATCTTGTGCCTATTGAGGATGTATTAAGAATGAAGCAAAGTTATAACAGTATATGAGAAGGATAATCAAGTTGCTGCATTACCCGAACACTTTCAAAGTCGTAGCATCTGAAATAGCTGGTCATAAGATAATCAGACGAACTATCTGACCCAGAAAGCGGAATGACTTGGTTGCTTCTTTCAAGCATTTATTTTTCTCATCCCGAGACCAGTGCTGCATTAGAGCCGCCGCCCACATAGGGTTAGCAAATGGTAAAGTACAAGCCAAAAAATAGCATGAACTAAATGCAATTTACTAAATGTTCTAGCAAATCAACCTCTCCAAGCATGTTAAGCTTCTCACGCACATTTTTCAGCAATTCTTCTGCATCCTCTGCCCATGTATAAAATTCAAGTTTTCTTCCTTCAAGGATTCTCTCAGAGACCTTTGTAAAATGAATATAAATCATTAAAAAAAAAACAGTGAACATGCTATACGTATATTTAAAATTTTAACTATCAATAAGTTGAAGGATAAATGATTATTTCTTGTCTGGAGTCAAGCTTGGAGAAGGCCACATCTCATCAAACACGGGTTAAGATATAAACAATGCTCAATGATTGGAAATATAATATTGTTGGTCAATATAATTAAATTAACTCGAATCCATCAACTTAAGCTTTTGAGTTGATGGGTGATTTAACATTATTTAATTATGGTATGAGAGCAAGACATCTTGTGTTCAAACTTCTGTCGAGTCGTTTCATCAACAATTAATATTGATTTCCATTTGATCGACATTCTCAAATTTCCAAATCTACAAAGAAATGGAGTGTTGGTTGGTGTAATTAAATCTAACCCAACTCATCAATTTAAATTTTTTGATTGATTGGCGATTTAACATGATTCAACAAATATTAATGACAGAGGACCTTTTTTCCTAAGAGAAGGCTGTTAGTCATCTATGTATATCAAGTTCCAAGAGAAGAGGTGATGCATTAAACAATTTGTTATCTTAGATCCCAGTAGAATCACATTGTGAAAGAAAGAACATTAGAAGGGCTTCACATACCTGTTTCGCTATCACTTGGCCACCTGATATATGAGAAAAGTATATATTATAGTAATGACAAAGGAACAAAGGGGCACTCCTCTCAGCAAGTTCCTCCAGATACTTAGCATAAGAAACTCCTGGATTGCTCGGCTCAGGTATGACGATACCCTGTTCGCTGAACCACTCTAGATCCTTTGCAAGACATTCTGTACGTTCCAACCCTGATTTTCTGAAGTAGCTATCTACAATAAAAATACTGGATTTCAATCTTCTGAACAAAAATAATGGAAAATGTGATGTTCAGTTATTCAATATAAAAAACTTTACACTTACGCCAAGCTAATAAACTTTTCCAAAAAAAAAAAAACTTCTGAAAGTAGTATTCAAAAGTGCATATCATCCAAACACTAATAGTTCTCACGAGACCCAGTCGAACAACCCAGAGAATCATAAAAGTCCCAAATGTCAGGCAGCTATTGTTTCTCCAATAGTCCTAGCATTTGTGCGGCGAAAATTATCGTTTCTTAAAAAAAAAAAGAACAATAATCTCAGGATTGCATCTCGCTAAAGAAGATTATAGAAGAGAACATGGGTGCACGACAAACCAACCCAATGCAGAGTAGAGCTAAGAAAAATGGCCTCTGATCAATGAGGAAAGTTAAAAAGTTACAAACTCCTTGCTTAATGTGCACCAATTTTACAAACTCCTTTTTAAATATCAGTATGTCTGAGCATCTTGAAAAGGTCATTGGTGGTCTAAGGTGTGAAAAAGCCAGAGGCATCTTTCCAAGAAATTATGGGTTGACGCCTTAACCAAGAACCAAGAGCCTGAAAGGAAACTAGGGAGCATCAGAAAGGCATCCTGGAGCCAATATCAGGAGATATTGAAAAGACTCGAGATGATGAACCAGCAACTAGGCGAAGGAGTGTTAAGGATTTCACTATTGTCTCACATTCGAAAAATTAAGAGCCCTCTAAACATTTATAAGATAGACTACTCCTTTCATCATCAATTGATTTTGAGATGAATGTTCGCATTATCTAATATGATATTATAGTCCATTAAACCTAAACGGGTATTTGGTCCAATAAAATAAAATTGGGATCCCATTCTAGAGCAGTGACTATTTGATAATCATTAAAGAATAACTTAACTGAGAAATCCCAAAACTTATAAATAGAAACAAAATATATTGGCATCCATCTTTTTCCTGAAGTATGAAGGAACAAAATAGTTCACCAACAGAAGCACAGGAAATCCCAATTAACACTGAAGTAATGTCTCCAATATACTAAATGCTGAAAAAAAAATCGCAACAGTCACAAAACCTATATTATTCACCAATATTATCATACATCCTCTCGTCTTGGTATAAACGAAATATAAACAATCTGGAATAGGAAAATGGTGGATGAATCTTACAAGCAACGTCGCTGGATTCATCGATGATGTTCTCCACAGTGCTAAAGACGAGCTTACTATCAACCAAATATTTAAGAAATCCTTCCAAGCTCGGCTGCCAAGACTCTGTACCATCCTCAATTTCATCGTTATCATCATCAATCGACACCAAATTTCCGTCATCTTTCTCCTCTACCTTGTCTTCACTGGATGAATCCACGGCATCACCAGATAACTTTTTTCCATTAAAATTACGAAGCCTCATTGCGACGAACCTCAACTCCTCCGTAATGCCTTTACTCTCTCCAGGATACTCTTTCCTGTACCTCTTCCTCCTCTTCAGAACCGGAGGAGCAGGGCCCGAGCTCGTGGACGGCAAAGAAGCCGAGTGATTAGGATCGGAGCAACACAACCTAAGAACACCTCCATTTCTGAGCTTCATAATCCGATTTGTTACATTTGCACATATCATTGAAGGTCTCGAAGAACCTATGAAGGAAAAGGAACAAGAAATTGAAGCATATGTTGAAGACATTTGTCCTAAATACAGTAGCAATACGCTCTCCGGCGAAGATATCGGCGTAGGAACGGTCGAGCCTGACGATTTTTGTTCTGCAATGTCATCTACTTCCGCCCGAATGCTAGGATTGAACTGTTTAATATAGCGGTGAGTTGGTGGTTTTTTTTTTTTTTTTTTTTTACTTTAGGGCAGGTTTAATGAAGGCACTAATGAAAATAAATAAATAATAAATAAATTAGTAATTGATTTAATAAAAATTTATTATCAAAATAATGAAAAATGATCGGTTCTCTTTCAATTTTTCCACCACAATCAACTGTACCCATATGGTATTATTATTAACTAATTTTTATAATCATTTTATAACAATTTCAATTTTTATTATAATTTTTCTTTCCTAATTATTACAAATAAAGAAATTGCGATGATATGCTATGCTTATAAAATAATTATAAATTTAGTGTGATTATATTTGTTTCTTTAGTACAAATTAGGAAAAGACGAACAACAAATCCTACCTAGAAGATATTCTGGTTAACTCAATTAACTTTAAACATTAAACTATTGCACCACCAACTATTTCGATTATTTGACCCAAAAAAATATTAAACGATTATATTTATAATTATTTTATAAATTTGATTAACTTTATACCCTTTCTTCCAAACAATCTATTTTTATAACCTCTAAAAAATAATGGTTTTGAAATATTTGAGAAGGAATAAGTTAAAAACTCTTGTTAAAGTGTGGGAGTAATTTAAAAGCTTTTCAAATTTCAAACACATATTTACCTAATTTCTAACGAAAAATAAATAATTTTGAACACACACTTTGAATTTTGTTTTATGTTAAGTTGTTAACCTTTCAAAAGATTATTTGTAGTTATAGAATTTGCGACTTTGCCCACCTCGGGGTCAAGGCCTCCATTTGCTCGACTATCGGGATTGTCGTTGGCTTGGTCGGCCTTCGGCTGGAGCCCTAACCTTCTTCGAATAATCAGGAATATTTTAGCCTACAACAGATTTAATTTTTTTTTTTCTTTTGGTATCCTATTTTTTTAAATATATAATTTTAGTATATATACTTTTTTTTTTTTTACATTTAAATATCATCTCGTTGACAATTTTGATTTATTAATGTTACTTGTTTTAATACAGGTAAATAAAATAGATGACACATATATCTAACATTTACAAATAAAATGATAATTTTTTAAAGAAGATGGTGACAAAATTTTATCATATCAAACATATATTATTTGATATCAAGGCATTGCAACAAATTATACTTAATTATAACAATAGCAAATATAAATAAACACAGTAAAAAGAAAAGTAATAACACAAATATCTTAAGTGTACACACAAAACTTATATTCACGAGCAAAGATAACAATAGTGTCACACTCAACCACTCGCAAAATACTCAATACACCCAAAATATTTGAATTTTGCAAAAGTTCATTTATAAACGAAATACAAAATTAGTATAAAATAATTTAAAGAAAAAGAATTTAAAGAGAAAAATTATAAAATTATTTATAAATTATTGCAATATATACAAAAGGAAAAAGAAAAGAAAAGGTGCGAATATATAGTGAGAGGAGGGGAAGTGCAATACTCTCGAGGTGGGAAAAGAGCGGCAAAAAAAAAAAAAAAAAAAAAATCGAAAGTCTATAAAATACTTAAAAGCGGAGAGATTAATATAGATTGAATATAAAAATTATATGAACAAAATAAAATAAGCTTAAAATTATAGAAATTAAAATTCAACTTTTGCCTGCTTCATAACAACTAAAATTTATTAATAATTAATTATTACAAGATAAGACATAATTTCATAATTATTAAAATGAGCGACTCTTATTGTTAATTTGAAAATTATTTTTTGTCGATAATTTTTGTTATGTTTGTTTTTTGTGAAAAAAAATGATAAACTACTATTTTAAAAAAAATTACCGTTTATATTATATACTAAACCTTGATTAAATTTTAAATGAAACATATTACTTAATAGTTACTAATACAAATTAAACAAATAATTAATTATCA